>SKCR01036915.1:0-69314 GCA_019454045.1 Zanthoxylum bungeanum | reverse complement strand
GCTGAGAAAGGCATTTGGACCTGGGGGAATGTTACGTCCCCAGTCCGAAGTGCTGATTTGGTGGGACGTACCCCGACCCTGAGATTAGAAAGGCATTTGGACCTGGGGGAATGTTATGTCCCCAGTCCGAAGGACTGACTCGGTGCGACGTACCCCGACCCCGAGCTGAGAAAGGCACTTCGACCTGGGGGAATGTTACGTCCCCAGTCCGAAGGGCTGACTCGGTGGGACCCACCCCGACCCCGAGCTGAGAAAGGCACTTGGACCTGGGGGAATGTTACGTCCCCAGTCCGAAGGGCTGACTCGGTGGGACGTAACCCGACCCCGAGCTGAGAAATGCACTTGGACCTGAGGGAATGTTACGTCCCCAGTCCGAAGGGCTGACTCGGTGGGACGTAACCCGACCCCGAGCTGAGAAATGCACTTGGACCTGAGGGAATGTTACGTCCCCAGTCCGAAGGGCTGACTCGGTGGGACGTACCCCGACCCCGAGCTGAGAAAGGCACTTGGACCTGGGGGAATGTTACGTCCCCAGTCCGAAAGGCTGACTAGGTGGGACGTACACCGACCCCGAGATGAGAAAGGCACTTGGACCTGGGGGAATGTTACGTCCCCAGTCTGAAGGGCTGACTCGGTGGGACGTACCCCGACTCCGAGCTGAGAAAGGCACTTGGACCTGGGGGAATGTTACGTCCTCAGTCTGAAGGGCTGACTCGGTGGGACGTACCCCGACCCCGAGCTGAGAAAGGCACTTGGACCTGGGCGAATGTTACTTCCCCTGTCCGAAGGGCTGACTCGGTGGGACGTACCCCGACCCCGAGCTGAGAAATGCACTTGGACCTTGGGGAATGTTACGTCCCCAGTCCGAAGGGCTGACTCGGTGGGACGTAACCCGACCCAGAGCTGAGAAAGTCATTTGGACCTGGGGGAATGTTACGTCCCCAGTCCGAAGGCTGATTCGGTGGGACATACCCCGACCCCGAGCTGTGAAAGGAACTTGGACCTGGGGGAATATTACGTCCCCAGTCCGAAGGGCGGATTCGGTGGGACGTACCCCGACCCCGAGCTAAGAAAGGCACTTGGACAGAGGGGATTGTTACGTCCGTAGTCCGAAAGGCTGACTCGGTGGGACGTACCCCGACCCCGAGCTGAGAAAGGCACTTGGACCTGGGGGAGGGATGTTACGTCCCCAATCCGAAGGGCTGACTCAGTGGGACATACCCCGACCCCGAGCTGAGAAAGGCACTTGGACCTTGGGGAATTTTACGTCCCCAGTCCGAAGGGCTGACTCGGTGGAACGTAACCCGACCCCGAGCTGAGAAATGCACTTGGACCTAGGGGAATGTTACGTCCCCAGTCCGAAGGGCTGACTCGGTGGGACGTACCCGACCCCGAGCTGAGAAAGGCACTTGGACCTGGGGGAATGTGTTACGTCCCCAGTCCGAAGGGCTGACTCGGTGGGACGTACCCGACCCCGAGCAGAGAAATGCACTTGGACCTGGGGGAATGTTACATCCCCAGTCCGAAGGGCTGACTCGGTGGGACGTACACCGACCCCGAGCTGAGAATGGCACCTGGACCTGGGGGAATGTTACGTCGACATTCTGAAGGGCTGTCTCTGAGGGACGTACCCCGACCCCGAGCTGAGAAAGGCACTTGGACCTGGGGGAATGTTACATCCCCAGTCCAAAGGGCTGACTCGGTGGGACGTACCCCGACCCCGAGCTGAGAAAAGCAGCTTGGACCTGGGGGAATGTTATGTCCCCAGTCCGAAGGGCTGACTCGGTGGGACGTACCCCGACCCCGAGCTTAGAAATGCACTTGGACCTGGGGGAATGTTACGTCCTCAGTCCGAAGGGCTGACTCGGTGGGACGTACCCTGACCCCGAGCTGAGAAAGGCACTTGGACCTGGGGGAATGTTACGTCCCCAGTCCGAAGGGCTGACTCGGTGGGACGTACACAGACCCCGAGCTGAGAGAAAGGCACTTGGACCTGGGGGAATGTTACGTCCCCAGTCCGAAGGGCTGACTCGGTGGGACGTACCCCGACTCCGAGCTGAGAAAGGCACTTGGACATGGGGGAATGTTACGTCCTCAGTCCGAAGGGCTGACTCGGTTGGACGTACCCCGACCCCGAGCTGAGAAAGACACTTGGACCAGGGCGAATGTTACTTCCCCTATCCGAAGAGCTGACTCGGTGGGACGTACCCCGACCCCGACCCCGAGCTGAGAAATGCACTTGGACCTTGGGGAATGTTACGTCCCTAGTCCGAAGGGCTGACTCAGTAGGACGTAACCCGACCCAGAGCTGAGAAAGTCATTTGGACCTGGGGAAATGTTACGTCCCCAGTCTGAAGGGCTGATTCGGTGGGACGTACCCCGACCCCGAGCTGTGAAAGGAACTTGGACCTGGGGGAATATTACGTCCCCAGTCCGAAGGGCTGACTCGGTGGGACGTATCCCGACCCCGAGCTGAGAAAGGCACTTGGACAGGGGGGGAATGTTACGTCCGCAGTCCGAAAGGCTGACTCGGTGGGACGTATCCCGACCTCGAGCTGAGAAAGGCAATTGGACCTGGGGGGGAATGTACGTCCCCAGTCCGAATGGCTGACTTAGTGGGACGTACCCGACCCCGAGCTGAGAAAGGCACTTGGACCTTGGGGAATTTTACGTCCCCAGTCCGAAGGGCTGACTCGGTGGGACGTAACCCGACCCCGAGTTGAGAAATGAACTTGGACCTGGTGGAATGTTACGTCCCTAGTCCGAAGGGCTGACTCGGTGGGATGTACCCTGACCCCGAGCTGAGAAAGGCACTTGGACCTGAGGGAATGTTACGTCCCCAGTCCGAAGGGCTGAATCGGTGGGACGTACCCCGACCCCGAGTTGAGAAAGGCATTTGGACCTGGGGAAATGTTACGTCCCCAGTCCGAAGGGCTGACTCGGTGGGACGTACCCCAACCCCGAGCAGAGAAAGGCACTTGGACCTGGGGGAATGTTACGTCCCCAGTCCGAAGGGCTGACTCGGTGGGACGTACCCCGACCCCGAGCTGAGAGAAAGGCACTTGGACCTGGGGGAATGTTACGTCCCCAGTACGAAGGGGACTGACTCGGTGGGACGTACCCCGACCCCGAGCTGAGAAAGGCACTTGGACCTGGGGGAATGTTATGTCCTCATTCCGAAGGGCTGACTCCGTGGGACGTACCCCGACCCTGAGCTGAGAAAGGCACTTGGACCTGGGGGAATGTTACATCCCCAGTCCGAAGGGCTGACTCGGTGGGACGTACCCCGACCCCGAGCTGAGAAAGAGAAATGCACTTGGACCTAGGGGAATGTTACGTCCCCAGTACGAATGGCTGACTCGGTGGGACGTAACCCGACCCCGAGCTGAGAAAGGCATTTGGACCTGGGGGAATGTTACGTCCCCAATCTGAAGGGCTGATTCGGTGGGGCGTACCCTGACCCCGAGCTGAGAAAGAAACTTGGACCAGGGGGAATGTTACGTCCCCAGTCCGAAGGGTTGACTCGATGGGACGTACCCCGACCCCGAGCTAAGAAAGGCACTTGGACCTGGGGGAATGTTACGTCTGCAGTCCGAAGGGCTGACTCTGTTTGACGCACCCCGACCCAGAGCTGAGAAAGGCACTTCGACCTGGGGAAATGTACCTGGGGGAATGTTACGTCCCCAGTCCGAAGGGCTAACTCGGTGGGACGTACCCCGACCCCGAGCTGAGAAAGACACTTGGACCTGGGGGAATGTTACGTCCTAAGTGAGAAGAGCTGACTCGGTGGGACGTACCCCGACCCCGAGCTGAGAGAAAGGCACTTGGACCTGGGGGAATGTCACGTCTCCAGTCAGAAGGGCTGAACTCGGTGGGACGTACCCCGACCCCGAGCTGAGAAAGGCACTTAGACCTGGGGGAATGTTACGTCCCCAGTCCGAAGGGCTGACTCGGTGGGACGTACCCCGACCCCGAGCTGAGAAAGACACTTGCACCTGGGGGAATGTTACGTCCCCAGTCCGAAGGGCTGACTCGGTGGGACGTAACCCGACCCCGAGCTGAGAAAGGCACTTGGACCTGGGGGAATGTTACGTCCCCCGTCCGAAGGGCTGACTCGGTGGGACGTACCCCAACCCCGAGCTGAGAAAGGCACTTGGACTTGGGGAATGTTACGTCCCCAGTCCGAAAGGCTGACTCGGTGGGACGTAACGACCCCGAGCTAAGAAAGGCATTTGGACCTGGGGGAATGTTACGTCCCCAATCCGAAGGGCTGATTCGGTGGGACGTACCCCGACCCCGAGCTGAGAAAGGCACTTGGACCTGGGGAAATGTACCTGGGAGAATGTTACGTCCCCAGTCCGAAGGGCTAACTCGGTTGGACGTACCCGACCCCGAGCTGAGAAAGGCACTTGGACCTGGGGGAATGTTACGTCCCCAGTCAGAAGAGCTGACTAGGTGGGACGTACCCCGACCCCGAGCTGAGAAAGGAACGTCGACCTGGGGGAATGTTACGTCCCCATTCTAAACGGCTGATTCGGTGGGGCGTACCCCGACCCCGAGCTGAGAAAGGAACGTCGACCTGGGGGAATGTTACGTCCCTAGTCCGAAGGGCTGACTCGGTGGGACGTATCCCGACCCCGAGCTGAGAAAGGCACTTGGACCTGGGGGAATGTTACGTCCCCAATCCGAAGGGCTGATTCGGTGGGACGTACCCCGACCCCGAGCTGAGAAAGGCACTTGGACCTGGGGAAATGTACCTGGGAGAATGTTACGTCCCCAGTCCGAAGGGCTAACTCGGTTGGACGTACCCCGACCCCGAGCTGAGAAAGGCACTTGGACCTGGGGGAATGTTACGTCCCCAGTCAGAAGAGCTGACTAGGTGGGACGTACCCCGACCCCGAGCTGAGAAAGGCACTTGGTCCTGGGGGAATGTTACGTCCCCAGTCCGAAGGGCTGACTCGGTGGGACGTACCCCGACCCCGAGTTGCGAAAGGCACTTGGACCTGGGGGAATGTTACGTCCCCAGTCCCAATGGCTGACTCGGTGGGACGTACCCCGACCCCGAGCTGAGAAAGACACTTGGACCTGGGGGAATGTTACGTCCCCAAACAGAAGAGCTGACTTGGTGGGACGTACGTCGAACCTGAGCTGAGAAAGGCACTTGGACCTGGGGTATGTTACGTCCCCAGTCCGAAGGGCTGACTCGGTGGGACGTACCCCGACCCCGAGCTAAGAAAGGCACTTAGACTTGGGGAAATGTACCTGGGGGGATGTTACGTCCCCAGTCCGAATGGCTAACTCAGTGGGACGTACCCCGACCCCGAGCTGAGAAAGGCACTTGGACCTGGGGGAATGTTAAGTCCCCAGTCAGAAGAGCTAACTCGGTGGGACGTACCCCGACCCCGAGCTGAGAAAGGCACTTGGACCTGGGGGAATGTTACGTCCCCATTCAGAAGGGCTGACTCGGTGGGACGTACCCCGACCCCGAGCTGAGAAAGGCACTTGGACCTGGGGGAATGTTACGTCCCCAGTCCGAAGGGCTGACTCGGTGGGACGTACCCTGACCCCGAGCTGAGAAAGGCACTTGAACCTGGGGGAATGTTACGTCCCCAGTCCGAGGGGCTGACTCGGTGGGATGTAACCCGACCCCGAGCTGAGAAAGGCACTTGGACCTGGTGGACTGTTACGTCCCCCGTCCGAATGGCTGACTTGATGGGACGTACCCCAACCCCGAGCTGAAAAAGGCACTTGGACCTGGGGGAATGTTACGTCCCCAGTCTGAAGGGCTGACTCGGTTGGACGTAACCCGACCCCGAGCTGAGAATGGCACTCGGACCTGGGGGAATGTTGCTTCCCCAGTCCGAAGGGCTGACTCGGTGGGACGTACCCCGACCCCGAGCTGAGAAAGGCACTCGGACCTGGGGGAATGTTGCTTCCCCAGTCCGAAGGGCTGACTCGGTGGGACGTACCCCGACCCCGAGCTGAGAAAGGCACTCGGACCTGGGGGAATGTTACGTCCCTAGTCCGAAGGGCTGACTCGGTGGGACGTACCCCGATCCCGAGCTGAGAAAGATTCTTAGACCTTGGGGAATGTTATGTCCCCAGTCCGAAGGGCTGACTCGGTGGGACGTACCTCGACCCCGAGCTGAGAAAGGCATTTGGGCCTCGGGGAATGTTACGTCCCCAGTCCAAAGAGGTAGACTCGGTGGGACGTAACCCGACCCCGAGTCGAATAACTAAGTGGCATCGGCGGAACGAATCCAGCCCCGAGCCGAATAATCAAGTGGCCTCGGTGGAACGATTCCAACCCCGAGCCGAATAATCAAGTGGCCTAAGCGGAACGAATCCAGCCCCGAGCCGAATAATCAAATGGCCTTGCCGGAACGAATCCAGCCCCGAGCCGATTAACCAAGTGGCCTCGGCGGAACGAATCCAGCCCGAGCTGATTAACCAAGTGGCCTCGGCGGAACGAATCCAGCCTCGAGCCGATTAATCAAGTGGCCTCGACGGAACGAATCCAGTCCCGAGCCGAATAATCAAGTGGCCTTGGCGGAACGAATCCAGCCCCGAGCCGATTAACCAAGTGTCCTCGGCGGAACGAATCCAGCCCCGAGCCGATTAATCAAGTGGCCTCGGCGGAATGAATCCAGCCCCGAGCACTGGTTAATCCTTGGGACTTATTCAGATGGGAAGTGTATCCACCTTTGAAGCCCTATCGAATCTGACTTGGGCGTCCCCTTGTCAGACCGACGAAAAAATAAAAACGAAACTTTGGAAAATAAAATCAAAAAAGTGTAAACAACAGAACGAATACCTTAGAACAGCGTCCCGTCTGAGGTCTCCAAAACACAATTCTGAATCTTTCAATTCAGTGTCCCGGCGAACCAGGGTTTGGATCAAAGAGCGTTTAAAATGGTAAGGCCACATCCTCTGTACGCCAGGTCACTGTGGAGCCTGAGTATTGTGCGAGGGCTCCTCCTTACAACGCTGGAGCAGGCACACGCCACGGGGGCACAATGTCTCCCCGTGATGCACCTCTCTTGGATCCAAATGATGAATGGATCAAAAAGTGTCCGGGATGCTAAGGGCACATTCCTCCTTAGGTCTGGTGTCACTGGAGCTAGCAATTGTCACGGGGGCATTGTCTCTCCCCGTGCTATGATTTCTCATGGATCCATTACATCGGGTAAGTGAGGATCAGAGAGTGTTCGAAACATTAAGGGCACATTCCTCCTTACGTTTGGTAACACTGGAGCAAGCAATCGCCACGGGGGTATCATCCATCCCCGTGTTATGCTTCTCACGGATCCTATGCATCGAGTATGTCCCTGAATATTCCGAGGACCCCGAGCTAAAAGAGACACTTGGTTCTGGGGGAATGTCCCGTCCCCAGACCAATGAGCATGACTCGGTGGGACGTAACCCGACCCCGAGCTGAAAGAGGTACTTGGCTCTGGGGGAATGTCCCACCCCCAGACCAATGTGCATGACTCGGTGGGACGTAACCCGACCCCGAGTCGAATAATCCAGCCCCGAGCCTGTATCTTGTTTGTTCTACGTGCTTGTAAACTTACATTCACCGATAAGAACACGACTGTCATAACAGGTCCATAAATTGTCTGCCTCATAGCCATCTTCTTCAATGTAGCAATCAGATCTTGCTTCGGAAATAATTTTGACACGAGTTTAAACCAAAAGTGCAGTGTGGGATCTAAAATTAACATCCTGTATCCAGCCATCCTTGATGTTCTCACCAAATCATAAGGTTTTGAAGATGCAAAAGTCTCCAAAAACGAGGCCGTTTTGGCAGAGGATGCTGAAAAAGCATATGAAAACAGAGAATAATAAGGAGATGCTCCATTGTAAGCCCTCGTCGTCGACTTCCTTAAAAAATCCGTCAACTTGAAGTAATCTCTCGACTGCGTCTGGTTTTTCAGAAGGTTCAGGTGGATTCTGCCAACTGGGTCTGTGAATACGCCCGTGATTTTCTTCTTGTTACATTGTTGGCCATGCAATTATCTTCAACTCATGATGTATAGCAGCGAGTTCTTGTCTTCAAGGCTCCATGGGTAGTAGCAAGCCTTTGATTCTCCGTCGCAAGCTTCTGCATCTCCACGTGTTGTGCCGCAATCTTCTGTTCCATAACTTCCGTGCATTCTAAAATCAAGGTTGCAGAAGAGAATGATGTGGAGACCAATTTCCAAAAAGCAAGTTACACTCTCGAAGCAGAAGTTAAGATTTACTCTTTAAGAGTCGATTTAGTGCATTCAGAGGCATACAATGTGCTTTATCAATACTGGAATCATCTTTCGAGGGTCTTAATGTGAAGAAATTTGATGCTGCATTTGCAGTTGATCCCCTCTACCATCGAACATCTGGTCAGTTTGATGAAGGTGGAGCCAATGGGCTCTTGTTGAATAATCTTGGAGTGTATGCTGGAAGTCAGGTGCTCTTTGATTCTCGGGAAGTACCCGGGAAGGGCATGTCATCTGCAACAACCCTTGGGATCATAGTCAACCAATTTGATGAAGCTAATAAAAGGTTGTCGGATACTTTTTTTTCTCTCTCCAGAAATCGATAGACCAAGTTGAAGCTGTGTATAATAATGAAGTCGAGCCTGATGATGTTGAATTTGATGATTGTTGAATCAATGGTTTTGATCATGATGACCAACCACGTGTTGATGAGAACCACAATGATGCAGATCCTTCTTTCACTGGCTATCAAGAGGTTTTGTCGCAGACTATGTATTCATTATTTGAAGAATTAAATATGAATTTGTACACTGGTTTCTCTCTCCTGTCCATAGGTGATTTCCATCTTTTGCCATCGTCTTACTACGTGAGCCGCTTTTTGTTGAGTTCCCCACAGACGGCGCCAACTGTTGACGGCTGATTTTTGTCTCAGGGCAATATGGGAATATTACCCCAGGCCAATCCTCCCTCAATAGTGAATTTGTTCGGTTATGGGGGAACCAAAAGCAAACTTAGCAAAAGACAGATAAATGCACCAATCAACAAGGAGATTTAACGTGGTTCGGCGGATCTTGGTCCGACCTACATCCACGGGCGCAAAAAGAATGGTACTTTTATTACTGAGGTATCCTTATCTGATCTCTCTTGTGTTTACAAGTCTGATGGTAATGATCTTGATAGTGATTCTCAACTCCCCTAACTCTCAACTCTCAACTCTTCTCTTTCAACTTCTCAACCCCCTTATTTATAATAGTGAAGAAATCAAATTCCTTCTCCTACAAGAATTTCCTAGTTGAAACAATTTCCTTTTCCCATAAGGATTCCTAGTTGAAAACTACATTTACTTCATTTATCCTATTAGGACTCTGACTCACCAGTTTTCCCCATGAAAGTATGATAACTTATCATTCCATTTTGTAAGGATAGAGTATCTCATCTTCTGGAGCATGTCTCGCCATATGCTCGGTCTTCATGAGGTCGGTCATAATAGTCATTTGAAATGAGAATGCTGCTGTCGATCTGATAATTGCCCGGTCATCTGAACTCAAGTGCTCGGTTACCGATCATAAAGTGTTCGGCCCCTCACTCATGTGGTCGGGTCGGTAAATGTGATCCTGATCAAGAAGGGAATTACCTTTTTACCATTTCCGTACTGCTTAAATATCATAGTACTTAAAAAACACCATCAACAACTATATATAAAGTGGTCTTGAACCAAGTGGCCTTGATTAATAACAGTTGCTTTTAGCTCAAGACAATTAAAGTTCGTAAAATATGACAAGTTTAAATTTCTATCTAAATCGGTGTTGAACAAGTCAAAGCAAAATCATATTATTGTAAATTTAATAATTTCTAGCACCAAATCGAATAGAAACTTAGGACAAAGCAGTTTTTTCTCGGAAATTATTCTAGTGGGCCAAACCTACTTGAAGTCAGAGATTTGGAAATGAGTTAGGTATTTTATGACTGAAATTAATGCCTAAACTCAAGAGGAAGTTTCTTATATGTCAGGTCAATTGACTCCTCTCAAATTCTTTTCAATTATTAATATTAAATAAATAATAAAAATAACATATTAAATTTATAAATTAAAATCTTAAAAATTATAAAATCTCTTTTAATATAGTTTGGTGGGAAAGAAAGTAACAAATCTCCGCTTTTGAAAATTGATGTAGTAGAAGTAGGGCTGGCATGCAATAAATATTTACACGTTTTAAAAATTTTGCCAATTGGCTTAAATTTAAAAGGTGATGCGAACACCTTTGAGGACTAAAATGCCTAGATAAAAGAAACAATAATTGCCTTAATTAAATTAATATACAAAGGTTAGGTGGCCTAAATTAATTTTACTTATATGTGTGTGAGACAAAATCTGGTAACAAACAGGAGACGCGGCTGTAAGTCTGTATGTTAATATTGATTTAAATTGATTGATTTGACTCACATTTAGGGATGGTAGTGGGTAGAGTTTGGTACATATTTATCATTATCAAATTCGCGCTCTTATATGTAAATAAATTACCAAATCCGTACCATATTTGGTGCGGATTTTAATTTTCATTATCAAACCTGCACTCGCATTTAAAAATAAGTTATTTAACCCGCATTGGTACCCAACAGATTTTTTCGGGTTTTTAAAATATCATATAAAATAAATTTCCCGTGATAAACTATTCTCTATTTATAATATGAAAACCAAATTAAATAGAATATTAAATCATCTATCATTTCTTCACATGCCAGTGAAGTTTGGTTTGAAGTCAATATAAAGTCGTAAATATTAAATATGATAGTAGACCAAAAGCAATCCAAAAAAAATGATAAAGTTGACTAAAAAAATTAACTACATATTAACTATGGATTAAATCAATACAAGACCAGAAGCAATTCAAAAAAAAAAAATGATAAAGTTAACTACAAAATGTGAATCATTTTATACGAGTAATTTCTTTGCCCTAAAAAATATAAAACAAAAAACTTAAGTTTGCGGATAACGGATACCCGCTGCGGTTATCCGCGGGTTTTATTTAATTACCAAACTCGTATCAATCCCGCAGCGGATTTTGTTTTAATTTATCAAACCCGTACCAAATCAACTTAAATATTTACCAAATCATATCCATTACGAACAAATTTTTACGAATTTACGGATTTATGGACGAAATTGTCATCTCTTTTACTCACATTCAAGTATTAAAACAAATGGTTAATTAATCATCGGAAAAAAAATTAAGTGGTCTGACTTTTTCGTCTGACCGAATAAATTAAATTTAAAATAATACCATTTTAATTTAATTTATTTAGACACGCACAAAATTTATCATCATCATTGTCGTCACATTCATTATCGCTTATTGACAATTAATGGTCTGATATTTTATGAATACATCATTACACATCTCATCGAGATTTCGAAATGTGAACGACGAAACTTCTTCAAGCTGGAACAAGAAATATGATATTTGAATTATTCTCACATTTTCCAATAAAAAAAATTAAGAAGTCCCAAGGTTTCAAAATTTTCAGAAGTAGGTTCGGATTGTATCAATTTTTTTTACAAAAATATGATTATTTTATTTTAAAATATATTTTTAACAACTATATTTTAGTAAAATTAAAATATTAAGCTAATCTTGTGTAAAATTAATAGTAAGGGTAATTTTATTAAGACATCCATTTTATTATAAATTTTTTGAAAAATGACATTTAACTATTGATGAGCAATTAATATATTCATATTTACCGTTCATGTATCTTGTATTTTGTGGATTATTTCGAGCTGTATGAATATTTTGGATATATTTTGCAGATCAAGATGAAATTACGACTAAAACAGATTTATCGAGTGACGAATCGACAAAATCGGAGAGAAATTGGGCCACATTCCAGACCTCAGCGTGCGCGTCTCGACGCAGCCATGCGCATCACGACACAGCCTAGTGTATTTTTGAGGCAGAACATGAATTATGTTGGGCATCGCGACTTTTAAAATATATTTTGAACAACTATATTTTAGTAAAATTAAAATATTAAGCTAATCTTGTGTAAAATTAATATTAAGGGTAATTTTATTAAGACATCCATTTTAATATAAAATTTTAGAAAATTGACATTTAACTACTGATGAGCAATTAATATATTCATATTTACCGTTCATGTATCTTGTATTTTGTGGATTATTTCGAGCTGTATGAACATTTTGATATATTTTGGATATATTTTGCAGATCAAGATGAAATTACGACTAAAACTGATTTATCGAGTGACGAATCGACAAAATCGGAGAGAAATTGGGCCACATTCCAGACCTCAGCGTGCGCGTCTCGACGTAGCCATGCGCATCACGACACAACCTAGTGTATTTTTGAGGCAGAACATGAATTCTGTTGCGCGTCGCAACGTCCAATTGAAGCAGCCAGTATCGCGACGCAGGACCATGCTCGTCGCGATGCGGCCCCGATTCTTGGTGCGTGAAGAACTTATAATTCTTAAGAATGAAAGCTCCCAACAACTCCAATATAAGAATAAGTCCGTCCGAATCCTATAAATCATACTTTTGGAAACTATAAGGCAGAGAACAACACACAGAGCAAGGCGAAAACCAAACTATCAATCAGTACTGAAGATTGAAGTAGGGGATCTCGCCATGAGTTCTTTCTATCCTTTTCTTTTTCAGTTTATTTTTATGAGTTCTTGGCTTATATTAATGATTAGTTTGTGTTTATTAAACATCATGTGTAACTAAATCATTTGCCTATCGCATTCAGGTAGAATATATATATGTTGGTTTGAATCAAGTTTATGGGTGTATATGACTAAATGAACAATGTATAGGTATTCATTAATATCAATGAATATGTTCTTATAACATGAAATAGTTTAATAAATTTCAATTATGGTAATATAGTAAAAGGAATAATCGAGAAAGTTTAGAAATAGTCAGAGGCTTAGGGTGGTGGTGAGGATCCATCACCTATCGATGATATCTCCGGACTGGGGGTGTTATAATTTTTATGAGTTCTTGGCTTGTAATAATGATTAGTTTCTGTTTATTGAACATCATGTGTAACTAAATTATTAGTTTATGGTTGTAATGGATCTCAAGCACAGTTATTTAATCTAAACTTGCATTTTTTTATTCTTTTGGATTTGTTGTTTGATTCTTTATTATTCTTTATGTTTAATGCATTTTATTATCTGATCAACAATAAAATAGGAGTGATAAACCCCTAGGAACTTGGGAAAATGAATTTGGGTTTAGCCTTGAGAATAATAGCACGTGATCGTAATTCTTAATGAATAGATTTCTATGTAGGATAATAATATACTTGCAGGGTATGCGTAGTTAATATTAAGACTTGAACTTAATGAATTTGACTTAATTTAACTATCATAGGAATATACGTAATTGAATTAGGTTAAGCGTTTCTATTTGACCATCGGAAGAGGCTTGTAGATAAGTTAGCATCCTGGGTTAATAATCCATAAAATAACTCAATTGAATGAAATGCAATAATTCATTGTTTGCATGCTTAGGTGAAGTTACAACCTTAAGTTCTTATTTCGCATAAGGTTTTCTAAAGTTGTTCAATTTTCTGTTATTTAAATTTTCAGTTAGTTAGTTCAAATCAAACTCTTTCAACCAATTATTTAGTTTTAGCTAAAGTAAGATTAGCTTTAATATTAATAAGTTTAATAATAAATACTCGTGGAATCGATACTATTTATATTAATTGAGCGATACATGCACTTGCATAACGTTTGAAAATCGCGATACTCATATTTTTAGTCGATGCAGTTTCATTTTTTATTGAATGGGTTTTAAAAATTGAAACAAAATACTTAAATGTAAAACTTCGAACCTCGATATTTTTTAATACTTTTATGATAAACATCGAGGATTGTAATTTAATTAAACCGAAAACAGACTCAAACCAAGAGCTTTTAATATATTCATAGCGAACATATCTTTATTATTAAGGACTAATGCACTCCCATATATGCACACTAGCCACATAGACCTGTTCATAAGATCATATACATATCATTGGAACATAATAGTAGTTAGCTACTTATCTTTCAAGCATCCACCAACCCACGAAATAAAGAAAAAATTAGACTTTTTTTAAAAATAAGTAAAATAAATTAAAATAAAGTTAATGTTTACCAAAATAATAATGTCAACACTTAATTTGAATCTCAATTGATGTGATAATTTATTTATGAAAAAAACTATAACATTTGAACCATTAATAATTAACTTGATGTGTTTGCTTCAAATAAAATGTCATATCAATTGAGAAATTCAAAGATAAATATCATTACTTTTTAATTATTATTATTTTTTTTTAAAAAAAACAATATTAAAAGGGAACACCTAACATTGATTGATCATGCATATCAAACACAAAAGTCCAATAGTATTAATACTATTATAGTAATTAAAAAACAAATATATTTCCTTTTCGACAGAAAACAATAACAATTCATATATTATTTTTTTAATACATGGCCAGCCATGCGAGACATTCAATTATAAAGAGATTACGTGTGTCACTTTTTTCTTTGAAATATTGAAAATCTGTACGGACAAATTATTCCATTCGGGATTAAATAGAATAGATAAATTTTATAGTTGTCTCGTGCTCTTAAAACAATGCATCATTTGAACTTAAACTCTATATTTTTTTTTTTTTTAAAATCGTTGGAAACCTCATCGCCAAACCACCTCTTTCAGGCTTAAGTGTAATAGGTAAAACTCTCAGTTGTCCCATACTTTTACAAAAAATATACTCTCTAGATTCGAACCCAGAATCTCAAGAAGAAATCTTGAACCCTACAGCACCAAACCACACCTTTGGGGACTACTTAAACTCAATATCTGACAACTAAATTCTAAATTATTTATCACCAAGTCACACCGGATGATTACGTGTGTCACAAAACCACCAATGTCAAATAGCAATTTCAACCAAAAGGAAAATGTAAACCATGTGAATATATCATTTTGTTAATTTTTTTTTTTTATACATAAATGAACGAAGCATGCGTGGCGTATTTCTTGTTTCTCACGTTTTCGTAGTTGTAAGAATAGGATATTACACGTGAATAATGAACATTAATCATAAGCTGATAATAAAACTATTCAACCTTATTTGAGATATCGCTTAGAATATCTATAGCAACAAAATTGTCTTATTTCTTTCACCGAATCAAATTAAATAGAATAATTTTTCTTGATTAAGTGTACATAAGGTTTAACATTATAATATTATATTCGAAATTATTATTTTATTAAATTCAATAAAATAGTGTAGACGACTGATTTTGGTTTCAGAGGCAATAATGGTTCTTTACTCCCGAGACAATCCTCCTCCAACTGTGAATTTGTTTTGTTTATGGGAAACCAAAAGTAAATTTGGCAAAAGATAAATAAATTCACCAATCAATAAAGAGATTTAACGTGGTTCGGCGGATCATATTCAACCTACATCCACGGGCACATAACTGACGATGTTTTATTACCGAAATATGTTTCTCTGATCTGTTTTGTGTTTACAAGTCTAATTCTCTCTTGTTCTCTTCTCAACTCTACCTTACAAGCACGCTTTCCCCTCCTATTTATAATAGCAAAGAAACAGTTTTCTTTTTCCCATAAGAATTCTTAGTCGAAACTACCTTCACTTCCTTTATCCTATTAGGACACTGACTTATCAATTTTTCCCCATGAAAGTATGATAACTTATCTTCTTATCCGTAAAAATAGGATGTCTTATCTTCTGGAGCATATCTCGTCATATTCTCGGTCTTCATGAGGTCGGTCACAATGGTCTTTTGAACTGAGAATGCTGATATCGATCTGATAATGCCCGACCATCCGGTCTGGAGTGGTCGGTTACCGATCATAAAGTGCTCGGCCCCTTGCTATTGGCTTTTAGTGGTCGGGTCGGCATTAATGATCTTGACCAAGAAGATAATTACCTTTTTACCCCTGCCGTACTGCTTAAATATCATAGGGCCTGAAAATACCGCCAACAAATAGATTTATTTTTATGATTTTTATCCATATCAATTTACGACTTATCCTATCTCGCTTGACATATAACAATATTATTTATTTTCATTTTTTTTTTATCAAAACACTCAATAATCTATGTTAAACATGTCCAAACTATTTTAGTTATGTTTTTTCACCGGAATGAGTGCAACAATTTTAATTACCAATGAAAATAAGAAACTGAATGTCTTTCAGATATATATATCTCGTTCCACTTAAATTAGTATTGATTATTAAAAACATTTACAAGTAAATCTCTCAAACATCTTCAACCTGCTAAGCTAATAAGTAGCTTGCGTGTGAATAAAAAATAATTGTAATTTACACAATAGTGGTACTAGCTACCATCACCCCTCTAAAATCTGTTCCATCTCAACGTGTTTCATCTTTTTAATTTATAAAAACCGATCTTCTAAATATTTCTCATTAATAATATTTAGAAAATTGCACTACGTAAAGTGAAGTTTCATTTGTCTGACTAATTGAGCAATTTTATGATAATATTTTAATTCTATATCTTTTCTAAGTTTATTCTTTCATTATAAAAAAAAATCAGGAATAGATGCTCCTTTAGTCACCATAGTATGAGTTAATTATACAATTAGTTCATATATATTCTTAAAATTTACCCTAAATGCATATGTCTTAAAATTTACCCTAAATGCCCATTTTATCACTTCGTTAAAACACACACAAAAATGCATTATTGGAGGATACATATACGATATTTTCATATGCAAAATGATTATCTAAAACCTTAACAAAATAAAGTTAGTTAATTTATTTGTTTAAATGCCATATTTATTTTTTAAAACTATATAATACTGTAAAAAAAAAAATCTAAATTATAGCAAAGTGTGACTCTCCCTTTAGCCAAAATTGCGGTTATGTTCTTGATTGTGTTAATTGGTGAATAGAACCTAGTGGCTGTTAAGCATATATAGGCAAATAAAAAAGAGTAAAAAACAAAAGGAGTCTGAAAAATCAAGTTAATGCATTGGGAAAGACTAGTCAAATACCATCCACGAAGCATATTGACATTAATATTGGCGCGTTGATAAAACCTTTGACAACATGTGAATGGTGGATGGAGTTGTTGTAATGGTAAAGAGGTTATAATTTAATTTAATATATCCTCAAAGCATATTATTTGGCGAGATACCACTTGTGCGGGATACTTTGACATTAAGTCACACCACTATAAATAGAGAAGCTAACCGAGGAAACACAATTCAGAAGAAAGCTTGGTAAAATTTCAAGACAAGCTCCCCCTCCAGATTTAGCTAGATTCTTCCAACACACCAAATACTTTCATATCCTAGCCATTCAATTCTATTTTCCGTTCCAAATGGGCAGCCTCACATCCGATAATGAACTCCGTTACAATTCAGATCCAGTCGTTAATCCACTAGACTCGGAGGAATTCAGGAGGCAAGGCCACATGATGATCGATTTTATTGCTGATTACTACAAAAATGTAGACAAATATCCGGTTCGTAGCCAAGTTGAACCGGGTTATCTTAGAAAACGCTTGCCAGAATCCGCACCGAACAATCCTGAATCCATTGAAACAATCCTCCAGGATGTTCAGGAACACATTATCCCTGGTATCACGCATTGGCAAAGTCCCAATTACTTCGCTTACTTTCCTTCAAGCGGAAGCACTGCGGGATTTCTCGGTGAAATGCTTAGTTCTGGCTTTAATGTTGTTGGATTTAATTGGATGTCATCACCGGCTGCAACCGAGCTTGAGAATATAGTTATGGATTGGCTTGGTCAAATGCTGAAGCTTCCCAAGTCTTTCCTTTTCTCAGGCAACGGTGGTGGAGTTATGCAAGGAACTACATGTGAGGCCATTTTGTGCACGCTAACGGCTGCAAGAGATCGAGTGTTAAATAAAACTGGAAGAGAAAACATATCCAAGCTGGTTGTATATGGATCTGATCAAACTCATTGTGCCCTCCAGAAAGCTGCTCAGATTGTTGGGATCGATCTGAAGAATTTCCGAGCTATCAAGACAACAAAATCATCATCCTATGGGCTGTCAGCAGAATCACTGTTGTCACAAATCAACTTGGATTTAGAAGCCGGACTAATCCCATTATTTGTATGTGCCACAATCGGGACGACTGCAGTTACTGCTGTTGATCCATTAAAGTCCATCTGCGACGTAGCAAAACAATTTGGGATATGGGTCCATGTGGATGCTGCATATGCTGGAAGTGCTTGTATTTGCCCAGAGTTTCGACATTTTATCGATGGAATTGAAGGCGCAGACTCGTTTAGTCTCAATGCACATAAATGGTTCTTTACAACTTTAGACTGTTGTTGCCTCTGGGTGAAGGATCCAAGTGCTCTTGTACAGTCTCTCTCAACAAATCCTGAGTACTTGAAGAACAAAGCAACCGAGTCGAAGCAAGTGGTGGATTATAAGGATTGGCAAATAACTCTAAGTCGAAGATTCCGTTCCCTGAAATTATGGCTTGTGCTGAGAAACTACGGTGTGGCAAATCTAAGGCAATTCCTGCGCAGCCATGTAAGCATGGCAAAGCTTTTTGAAAATCTTGTAGCCAGTGATAAGAGGTTTGAAGTTGTGGTTCCCAGATACTTTGCGGTGGTCTGTTTTAGGGTGTCGCCATCAACAGTCATGGATAAGCTGAAAAAAAACAAATTATATGAAAATTCTGAAGAGCTCTCAGAGGAGGAACAAACAAATGCATTAAATAGAGAATTATTGGAGACAGTTAATGCATCTGGGAAAGTGTATATGACTCATGCCGTTGTTGATGGAATATATGCCATACGATTTGCTGCTGGCGCTACTCTGACAGAGGAACGACACGTCATGGTGACTTGGACGGTGGTGCAAGATCACCTAGACGCAATTCTAGCGCCCCGGATTCTTTAAAATGGAGGGATGGTGAATAAGCAATTTTGTTGTCGTCGTCAAGGACGTTCATGGCGGTTTTTCACTTGTATTTTTTCGTATGAATTACATTTTCTTTATTTTTCTTGTAACATGGTGAAATAATCTTATTATGTGCATCTTTTCTTTTTAATTAATGAACTTTAATTATTCAATTATACAAGCCTAATTCTATTTTAGAACGGTTATTTATTATTCTTTATTTATTTCCTATTAAACATGGCTGAGCACCGGTTCCGATTTTACCCGGAACTGGTTGGAATCAGACCGGATTTTTGGATTTGGAATCGGAACCGGTTGGAACCGGACCTGTTCCTGTTCCAAAATGAAAGAACTGAATTTAAACAGTCGAATTCCGATTTTATCATGGACGGAACCGAATCAGAATCTGTTTTGGGAATCGAATTTAAAACAAATTTCGGAACCAGTTTTAAAACCCAGTTTAAACCCAATTTCATAACTAGTTTTAAAACCCAATTTAATTACCCAAGTTTTAAAGCTCAATTTAAACCCAATTTCATAACACAAATTAAAGCTCAATTTAAACTCAATTTAATAACCAGTTTTAAAACCCAATTTAAACTACATTTCCTACAAGAATATTATGTATTGAGTCAAAAATATTATGTAATATGCAGTTTTTATTTATTGTTTTATTTCTGTATGGACAGTTGCCAAGAAAATTATGTAATATTCAAGTGTAAGAAATAATTATAAGTTCAAAATTTGACAATAATAAATGAATAGGGTAAATCGGAACCAGACTGTAACCGAATTGGAATCGATTAATAGGGTACCCTATTTAATTGGGTATGTTCTGGTTCCATGCGGAATCAAATTAGAACCGATTAATAGGGTATCCTATTAAATTGAGTAGGTTCTGATTCTACTTAATCAATAACCGATTTTTTCCGGATAGGTTTTAATTTCATGCAGAAACCGAAACCGAAACCAATTTTTCTCACCCATTGTATTAAGGAGTTCGGCCAAAAATAGGAGGATTCTTTGTAGTTTTGCTATACTTTTGCTTTCATTGACCAAAGAGGAATTTGACTGATAATAGCATGTGAAAAATATGTATTCAAGCTTGGTATGCTCCCCACAAATATATTCCTAAAACTAAAATGGTCAATGCAACGGAGAAAAGTGAATGCAACCCGGTAAGAATTATAATTCAATATTTAGTTAGAGTTTAATTATTTAGAACATTGGATAAATAGTAAAAAATAAATAAATCTCTCATGTAATTTTTATTAAATAAATCATAAAAATTAATTCAGTATTTGATATAAACTTGAATTTTTTTTCGTCGAGAAAGGAAGAGAGCGAGGCGAGATGCATGATTGGTTGTTCGGCACTTTAGTTCCAGTCAAAGAAAGTGGGCCAAATGGTATGCGAAGACCCACTTAAAAGACGAGAAGATAGAGGAATGTTCCTCATCATCACAATCAGCCAAATGGATTGGTGAATTTGATGGCTGTCAAGGCAATGATCATAAACTTTTTCAATAATACATTTTTTTCAAAAATAATTTTTTAATGGAAAAGTGAGTTTTAATCTTACTCAAAATTGAATTGGTGAATTTTGTGAATTTGTTGAAATTTAACAGTCATTAGTCCATATATATAGTATCTATCCAAAAAAAAATTCAGTTCAAAATAATGATTTTATCAGCATAAAATAATACCATAACTGAACAGCTCTCAATAAGATCCAAAATACATGCTTTAATTTATTTTCATCAAACTGACATTACCTCAAAGTTACTGATATCACTGTAAGGTTTTGGAATTAGCGCTGAGGCATCAATTTGATTGAAATTTAATTTTTTCTTCCAAATCCACTTTAAGGATCGTGATTATGCCGTTATTGATGTAAATAAATATACTATTAAATTAATCTCTATTAGTTTTAACATACATGCAATAAATTTTATTTATCAATATAAATAATATTTACTAATAATAAGACATACATTGATGTGTTTATTATTTTTCTTTAGCCTTTTGAATATCCTCATTGTTTTTTTCCTTTGCAGCAGTGCATCAAGCGTTGCATTTCTAGTTGGCACACTAACACTCCTCTACGAACAAATTGGTCCCACTTTTGAGAACAAAGAAAACCCTTTTCTTTTCTAGGATGTTGCGGTCTTATATTTAATATCCAAGAAATAAACTTTCTTGGAATTGATCTTGGACCTAATTGGAACGACACAAAGAGAGATAGCAAGATTTCAGCCAAGGAAGAATTATCTTGCCTTGGTCGAATTCTACATATATTTATAGTATACGATTTGCTTAGTTTGTATCCCAATAGAATATGGACAATTCAAGATCTCTCCAAATCAAATTAAGTCTCTGAAAGATTCTTTCCCAAATAAATTAGGATACTTAATCAAATTAGGAATCCTAAAAAAATAAAGACTTATCTATTTAATCTTAATTAAGACTTTAATTAATTCTGGTGCTAGCCAACTAAATTAAAGCCAAATAGATTAAATATTATTTTGGCCCAATAATTAATTAACTATTAATTAATTAATTTAACTTACTTAATTTTAATTAATGATTAATTAAAATTACATTTAATTAAATTAAATTTATTTAATATAAATATAAAATATTAATTTAAACAATTAAATCTAATTTTATATTTCGAATTTATTAATCAAATTAATATTTCCGAAATATCATGAATATCCTAATCAAATTAGGAACCGCCAAAATAATCATTTATTAACTTTTAATAAATATCCTCGAATTTGGAACATAGATGAGAACTATATTGTGCGACTGTCATAGGTTCATTATTGAGTAGCAGTGAAATAATATTAACTCTTTAATATTTCATCTATATGGTATTTCACAAACCATGGGTAATCGCTTAGCAGCAAGCCATGGCCTCTGGTTGATAAATGAAGTGGGAAAATATATGAACCTGTTAGAATACACTTCCAGCATGTCATCTCATTCCTTTCGATATTTATATTTCTTATCGAGTTCAGGATTATGGTTAGGTCAAATTCTTATACTCGACATATCTCTAAACTCGATCTCGTGGATTTGATATCTCTAAGACATTGACTGCTTTGGCCAAAAACTTATATCCACAACCTTGAGTTTCCTTAAAACATCTCTAGCTTTTATTATCAAAGTTATCAGATTCCATCTTGAAACACACGTGACTTTGTACGTTAATAGTTCAAGGTCGTCTAACATTTATTCAAAGGATGTGAATAGTCGAATGAGGATATACTAGTGAACTAAGAGTACTATCGAACAAGTCATCATATGATCTCAGGTCAGAGGAAATGACGAAACTAAGGTATTATTACGAATATCAATGACCTTAGATAATATTACCATGTAATCTTACGCTTATGTGATCGTGTTTGATATTTCATTTGATGAGTGAAAAATATATCAATATTTACCATCCCTTTTACTTAATATTTTGTATGGTTTCTCGAATTTTATGAACGTTTTGATGTGTTTTAGTTTTTTTGCAAATAAAATAAAATTGGGACTCAATGGAATCAATCAGGACGAAATGTGGAATAAATAAGGGCAAAAAATGGACTTGATAATTGGATTTTGGAGGTTGGAAACTTGAAATGACATTCTAACGAAATACAATTTCGGAAATTTCAACTTTGTGCAATGTTCATATTTTGGCTATAACGTTTTACTCCGATATTGGATTGAGGTGATTCAAGTTTCAGATGAAAGAAGACTCAAAGATCTACAACTTTGATGTTAATAGGAATTTCGAATTTTGAAGTTTTCAAGACCGAAATGGATGAAAAATCCAAAGTGTGTTATGTGTAATTATAAAAGTCATTATCAAAAATAAAAAAAATGGAAAATGACAATTTACAATTGTCAAACTTCCATATTGTGGAGTGTTTGGTGGAGAAATTGGTTGAAGCATTTTCTTTGCCTATAAACACCAAACCATTTCATTTGTAATTTTCATACTTTCCTTAGTATTCTTAATGAGGAACTGAGGATTGTAACTTTTTTGTATATATTTATAGTAATGTATTTTTATTTTTAGTTGTAATAACAATTTGTGTGATTTTACTTTCTTTTATGTCTAGTTATTAATTTCCGCTGGGGGAAAAGTGAAACTTTTATTATGATAATTTAGATTAATCTCCCTTATTTTATAATATATAAATTATCTTAAAACCTGAGTTAATTGGATACCGCCTTTTTGGTCAGTTGGACTTAATTAAATTAATTTTAACCTGACTTAATTGGATACCGCCTATATAGTCGGTTGGTAATGTTGGTTATTATCTAGGTCCCAAGATCAAACAAGCAATGAAAACATTGTGTGAACACATCAACGGAGATAGCGGAATACTCACATCGATCGGTTGAGTCGATTTGGAGACGAATGAAGCCAAAAAGCCCACTGCCCTTCACGCCAAAACTGACCAGTCCACTGCCTCCAAATTTTCAGATTTGAGCTGAGAAAACGGAGCTCCAAGCCTCGTCTAACGGATCCCGGCTCATGGGCGAACCTCCCTACCACCTTCGCAAGACTCGTAAGTGTGCTAGCACTTGATTTCTCACCATGAAAAACCACTCTTGCTTCCCTAAAACTCACGTTTTTCTGGTTCAAAACCAGTGAAGAAATGCCCCTTGGGCGTGAGCTTGAAGAGAGAAAAGAGAGAAATGAAAAATGTGTAAAGGTTGGTGAAGCATTTTCCAAAAATGCTTTATATAATTTCCAAGAAAAAATATTAAAACCATTTACTTAATTGATTAAATAAAATCAAAAGTAAATGCTTTTCCCTCCAAACACTATTACACCTACTTACATCAACTATTCAAATCACTTTATTAAAGTGATGTGATGCAAGTCAATCCATCAATCCATCAATCAATCAATCACTCAAAGTGACTTTTGATTTGACGCTTGATGTGACACCAATACAAGTACATTTTAAATGTACAATTTCTCAGAGAGTGTTAACAAACTCCAAATCTATCCCAGTAGATCTTTATTCCTTGAATAAAGGTTGTTACTCCCCAGAATTCTACGGAGAATTTCTATTGAAAGAATATCTATGAAAGCCAAGCTTTCACCAATTGCTATATGGGAATTTCATTGTCAGTGCCCTCTCCCACTAACCTCCTTATATACACAAGAATTATTTCGTTTTGATTCAAATCATAAACCATTATGATTATTTCAAAACGACAGTTCCAAGAACCTTATGCTTGCATTAATCCAAACATGGATTGAATAACTCGCAAACCTCGTTTGTTGGTTATACAAAATCGTCAGGATGTTGTAAACATCCTCCAAAATGTTTCCTTTTCAGGAAAGCGATTTTGATCTGCATCTGACACATTTCATAAATGAAATACGCAGTTATCAACAAGCATTTTCAAAATGGATTTACCATGGCAACAGGTAAAAGGTTGAACCATTATTAACACAATGTTGATAACGATACCTTTCCGTCAAAAGCCCAGCTTTGTACGTTGGTATGTTGCCTTCCATGTATGTCTTCCTTGAAGATGTTTAATGTACCAATAGGCACAATGCCTTGTGGTACAACAACTAGTATCCAAAATAGTTGTTATACATGGAATCCATTTCGGACTCATGGCACTTTGCCATAATAGGGAGTCGATACTTCGTATCACTTCCTCAAAACGTAGTCGGATGGTACACCTCCATAAGATTGACATCTTTATGGGGTTAGATCAGAAACACATACCCTAGGTTGTTTTCTGACTCTATCCGATCTACGAAGTTCTTTTGTATTTGAAGATTAATGGTATAGATTCATCATAGATGAACTATTTGTGTTCCATTAAGGACTTCGTGCCTTGAACAATATTACTCCGATCTTCATCGAGTATCACTATCCTCCCACTGACCACTGCATATCGGTATTACTCTCAGGAAAACCGCATGGTGAGCAACAATCATATTGTTCTCATGTGAGATTTATAAGTACTATACTTATGGTTTCCCTTAGGATAACCTATATTGGAACTTATCCAATTTGGGTCTTTTAGTTTGGTATCATCCAAACGTTATGCCCGGCATACCCAAATTACTAGAAATGAGAAACCCCGTTCTTTCCTGTTCATATCCTATATGACATCTGTCAAACAGATTTATATGGAACCTTATTCTAAATAAGTTTTGCACTGTTAATACATATCCTTTAGAAGGAAACAGTAGCTCAGAGCGACTCGTGATAAACCTTATCATGTCCAACAAAATTCGGTTTTAGTTCGGACACACCGTCTAACTGACGTGTCTCGGGAGGAGTCCTCATTTGAAAGAATACTGTACTCTTTCATGTACATATGAAACTTACTGCTTAAGTATTTTCCAATACGGTCTTACCGTGGCAGAATAATACTATAGCCGATCTGTTTTTCTATTTCGTGTCGAAACTCTAAAGTTTCCGATTTGTGTTCTTCAAAAGAAACACATAACCATAACGTGATGCCACATCCGTTAAGGTCACGAAATATTCATGTTCACATCTAGCTAGCTTAGATATGGGCCCACTAACTTCACCATGAATAGGGCTAACAGATCGGTGGCCCTTATACTATTACCAAGTAAATAGTATTTTAGGTACTTTACCTAATAAACTAGATTCGCAGACCTTATTTGAATAGTCAAATCAGTCCTAGTACCCACTCTTCAAAAGTGTGGATATACGAGTCTCGTTTAATTGTGTCTTAGGTAACAATGCCACAAATAAGTCTCTATTGATCAAATCAATTTGAGCTATTTATTTGTCATTTTTATATGTTTGAGATTTTATTATATTCAAAATATAAATTCTGTTATTTACATCTAATGTATTTATCTCAGTATCATCTTTATATAATAAAACACTTAGTGTTCTAGAATATAAAGGTTTATCCAGAATGGATTAAACACTGATATAGATAATGTCTCTAGTTAAACTAGTTACATTATAACAGTTCCTAATTTAAGTACATACCCGAAGGGTAGTTCCTAAACTTAGGTATCTACGGTCGAAACAGCGACTTTCGTCCCGTTTCCGATTCGCAGAGAAATCTCGGCTTGAAGTCAGTATCCAGCTCATAGCGGATTCTGAACATCAATACATATATTTTATGTACCACACTAAGTATTTAAAATCCAATTTCAATACTAGTAGTGAACATAACTTTGACAAATATTTTTAAAGTTAGAGCCTCGCCCTTTCTTTAATTCCTTCGTGTCTTCCATATCCAAATGGTAGTCACTTTGGGATATGTCAATTATCTTTTCAATATTTCACAAACCTTTGGCCAAGCCTTGGGTTCGGAATATCGAAACGATGTGCACCTTGTGCAACACGCCCAATTGCAAACTTTGACTTTTCACCTCTAGAATAGTCAAATCAATTCTCTAAGAATTATTAATTGCAATTTAATACTTTTAAATCTAAAGATAGATTTATGATAAGTATATTAATTAAGCACTAAAGTCATCATCACATAAATCTTCCAAAGATTTTATGCTCTACTTACTTGCTTAATTATGGGCCTAGATATAACAAGTTATTTTATCAATAAAGTAACATATATTTATTCCCAATATGAAAATTAAATCATTTAAAACATTTAATCCAAGGATTATATATTTTAATATTCAACTTTTCAATTCTTTCTTAATTTCAATAGTCCAACTATTTAATCAATTTAATAAGGTACTATTTATTATAATGATTACAATAATCCAATTATTTAATCAATTATAATTTTAATATTGATTGCTATAATCCAATTATAAAATCAACTATCATTTAATTCAATTATATTGATTACTATAATCCAATCATAAAATCAACTATATATTGAATGAGTTTGTATATAGTCCAACTATATATATTTTTAAAACAACATAAAATATTAGTCCAACTAATACTTTTGATTAATATGACGAGTAAAATATAGATGAGCGCGTTTAGCGAGTATTCAAACGAATGTTGCAAATTCAATACTTGCCTCCCACTATTTTTCGTCGAGCCTCTAACCCTCTGTCGAGTACTCGGGAAACCGTGTTTCCTAGTGGGCTAGGATCCCGTTAAATATCACACAATCTTGACTTTGGCCAACAAATTGTATGATAATTAACTAGGTAGATCTCGAAGATCAATTGGATCTCATCCAACTCCTAGATCCAGTAGGTGGACATCCAAGTCCCAAACATATATCTTATATATGCCTATACATCGAATGTATACCCTAACCTTTTTCCTCTGAATCAACTAGGCCTGGCTTTGGCACAACAAACCTAGTGATCCCAGTCAAGCGCAGACCCATTGACATGGAAGCTTCGTAATCAATGTCAATGGACAAGAAGTGGTCTTGACTTTGGCCAACAAACCACAACTTGGACACGACACCGATATGGAACAAAGCCTCGTGATTAAAACACATCTTCGATGGACAAGGGCTTGACTTTGGCCAACAACCCCTGCCAATCTCGGATCTTGAGTAAGAATCACTCAATGGAAGGAAAATAAACGCTTGATATTTAACGAGGGTTTTTCGCGTGCAAATTGGCTACCAATTTAATTATCTTTGTTAAGGTCTCATCATCATACACCCTTAAACATGCATTCTAAATACATAATAAAGCGAGTATGAAAATAAAATAATAATGATATGCGGATGGATACTTAACACATTGATCCTAGATCAAATCTCTCCCTTTCTCACTCAAGCTAGCACTTGTATTACTTCTACCCGTTACACTACACTTCTAAAGAAACCTCATTTACATGGAGGGGAATAGGTGAGAAGAGAATACAAAGATAATGAAGGTTATAAGGCTGGACACGCAGGTCCAATTTAATAAATCGAATTTATTACAACAATTTCTAAAATTGCCCCACCCATCTAATATCCATCCGATATACATTATTCATACAACACAACCACGTATTCACACACATAAGCATGATATCAATCAATCTAATCAAATTAATTAATCTGATAATTAAGTGATCATCCAATGTTCAAACAACGATTTGATTTTGTTCGAGTCAAACTCGTTTTTTCGAATAAGTACTCAAAGTACGAATTCATGAATTAAATTAAACTACAACATTAAATCAAATTTAATATGCATTTAATACTAATTCACTATTCAATTCCAAATTAAACATTACACTTTTATTTAATAAACCTTTTACGATTTAAATTCCAAATTTAATCGTAACGCGTCTCAAAGACCGATTAACGTCCAACGTCAATTCAATTAAAGTCCAATGGGCTTTTAATTGATTTCTTAAGGCGTAGACTTTTGGGCAACTCGGGTCAAACCGATAACCAAAGTCCAATCCGGGATTTACCCCATAAGCCCATAAATCAATCTTGGCCCATTAGACCCAATTGAACTTTAAAGGTTCATTAGTGCATTTGGGCTTTATGGTTAAGGTTTTGGGCCCAATTGGATCCAATCCATTTGGCCTAAACCCAACTTGATAAAATCAAGCCCAATAGGCCAAATACAACATTAGAAGCCCAAATCCAATTTAAGGCCTCAAATAATTAAATTACATAATCCAATTTAGCAATTTAATTACCTAAAGTGCATTATATGATTAATCAACTAAATCAACATTTCCAAAACACTAAATTAGTCCAATTAATCATACTCAATTCATTATCATATGTCCAACACAAAAAATGAAAAATCAAACCCATTTACATGCTTCTAATGCTCTCGACAAAGGAGGGATTTTGTGTCCGATTCGGTTTCAATCCAATCGAACCCACAATCGACATTAAATCACCATCCAATTTGATTTCATACACATCCAATGTCACAAAATCAAAATTACCAAGATATTAGGGCAATATCCAATTCGGCCAAGGTGAAAATTTTGGGGATTTATGTTCAATTCAAAATCCAATCCAATTAGTTTCAAATTAACATTATCCTTAATGATTTTCCAATCATCAAATGAATCAAAAACAAAAATTCCAAGAATCCAAAATTCATCCACACATTCGGCCAACATGAATAAATTGGGGAAAATTATTCCAAATTAATTTTCTTGAAATTGATCCAATCCAACTTCAATACAACAACATTTAAACATGCTCAATCATCCAATTTCATAAAATCATGCTCAAATCCAAAATACCCAATTTTAAGCCCTACATATTTCATGCTTGAACCTAGGCTCTTGATGCCATTGTTGGTTATTATCTAGGTCCCAAGATCAAACAAGCAATGAAAACATTGTGTGAACACATCAACGGAGATAGCGGAATACTCACATCGATCGGTTGAGTCGATTTGGAGACGAATGAAGCCAAAAAGCCCAGTGCCCTTCACGCCAAAACTGACCAGTCCACTGCCTCCAAATTTTCAGATTTGAGCTGAGAAAACGGAGCTCAAGCCTCGTCTAACGGATCCCGGCTCATGGCGAACCTCCCTACCACCTTCGCAAGACTCGTAAGTGTGCTAGCACTTGATTTCTCACCATGAAAAACCACTCTTGCTTCCCTAAAACTCACGTTTTTGGTTCAAAACCAGTGAAGAAATGCCCCTTGGGCGTGAGCTTGAAGAGAGAAAAGAGAGAAATGAAAAATGTGTAAAGGTTGGTGAAGCATTTTCCAAAAATGCTTTATATAATTTCCAAGAAAAAATATTAAAAACCATTTACTTAATTGATTAAATAAAATCAAAAGTAAATGCTTTTCCCTCCAAACACTATTACACCTACTTACATCAACTATTCATTTCACTTTATTAAAGTGATGTGATGCAAGTCAATCCATCAATCCATCAATCAATCAATCACTCAAAGTGACTTTTGATTTGACGCTTGATGTGACGATTGATTTGACGCTTGATGTGACTTGCGTCGCCGCACTCGAATTCGAAATACGAATGCGCTCGCAATCACACTCGGGCTCGGGTTCGCTAATTTCGAATTAACGATTTTTCCGTCGCGTCGTAATTAGATGATTACGCCTAGCGAATTCACTATTCACGTCGCTAACGAATTAATTCTAAATTAATTCGTTCGCCCGAATTAAAATCTAATTTTAATTCTGCGTCGAAATCTAATTTCATTTAATATATCGAATATATTTATTTATCGATTAATTCCAAATTAATCGTTATCTCTCTCTAGACGATATTTTATCATATATAAAATATCTCCGTAATTAATCCTAGATTAATTTTCTATCTTTTCTATTATAATCCCAGATTATTCAAGAGTGCGAGTTGTGCGTCATCGGTGGATTATCGGGAAGCGACCCATGAGATCCCCGGATAAGTTGGCAGTAAATACGGTCGTCGGAGTATCCGAATCACGTACGTACCAAGTACTACGTTCTACCGATTTACGAGACAAGGTCGACTCCTAGCAAAGCACCAAGTCTTCCCAATTCTCCGGACATATCCATTAAGAATATTAAGATCTGTATCAAGCGTAGTATACGATTGTATTGTGCATATCGGCCCAGTATCAGATAGTCACGTGCTAGGCCTGGGGCTGGATAAATGTCTGCCCCGTACGAAGCACATGTCGGATGTCTGGTAAATAGTCTCTATAATCGGATATACATGACCTTGTCAATTAAGAGCACTAATACCGTATCCTGCGTGACATCATCTCCACTATGACTGGAGTGATACTTCCGTCTTGACATCACACCCAATACACTACGACTCTCTGATAAACCCAGAAGTGGTGTACGCAGAACCGGTTAAAGCCTGTACCACCAAGACCAAAGTTTATCAATTATCGTAAGTATTAGCGATGTAAGTCTCAGGTTAAGACTATACACACCTACCTTGATTTCGGCCTCCCATAGACACATAGTCATAATACCAATGGGATTCCGAAGGGTCTATCCAAAGTGAAGCTGTTTCCCGTACCATCGGTGAAACACGACCTCCTATCGCACTTGCATAGTATCCAATACTTATATATAAGAGAACTATGCCGTTGTGCCCTTACAACGCACACAAGTGCAATACTAGCCTATTCCGCATTATCGATGTCCAGTCTCGATAATACTCCGGCTAGGGATATTTAATGATTAATCCTTCGGGGACTGATATTGTCTCATATCATTCTCAGTCCAGGAACTAATCATAGGGACCTCTCTTCATTTATATATCTATGGTGATCTAATCACAAATGATGAGAGTGCAATTTCCTTATCACATAGTTAATTTGCTATAACAACACAATGATCTGTGCAAATAGTGACGCTATGGGTCATTTTGTCCAACAGGTAATATAATACAAATTTATATATTATAATAAAAGAGATTTCTAGATTTGAAATATTAAAGGTGGATCCCCTAACCCTCAACATTTTATTTTTAATCTAGAGAAGTGAGGAAGCACAATATTCATGAGTTTAATAATTGATTTAATTATATAATGTGTGATACTTTGACTTGTTTATTGAATTTTAACATTAATGCTTCTTGTTGACTGATTACCAATATCATTGATGTGGTAAACTTAAAATGAACTTGACGAAGGGATTTTAGGTTTCAGCCTTAGATTCAATAGCTCACGATCTCATCTTAGAGATTTCATTCCAGGATAGACATATACCTGTCGGGCGTGGGTAGCCACAATTGGAACTTGAACTTAATGAATTCAGGGTTTCTTGGTTAACATATACATATAGTTAATTGAGTTACTTTGAGTGTTTGCATTCGACCATCGACATAGGCTTATGCATATTTTCATGTTCAAGGTTAACAACTGATATATTACACATGTATAGGAAAATCAATTCATCATTATAGTAATATTGGGCGGAATCACAACTCTGGATGTTTTGTGTTCTATTTTTTTCTTTTGTATTTATTTATATTTTATTATTTATTTATTTTAATCAAATCCAACCTCAACCAGCGAACAATCCTTTCCAACCTCAATTAGATACTTATAAATAATTAGGTTTAATAAAAAATATAGTAAAGAAATTAAGTCCTCGTGAAATCGATATTTTTATATTATTTGAGCGATACGTGCGCTTGCGTAACGTGTGTGATTTCACCGATCAAGTTTTTGGAGCCGTTGTCGGGGACTTATTTTTCTTGCGTTATTAATTTTGAATCTATCTATTTTATTTGTATATAATTTTCTTTATTTTCATTTGTAATTTTTTTTTTCTTTTATTTTTCAGGTGGTTGAAAACGGATCCTTATTGGGCGATAGAAACATTATGAGCTTTAAGAGGTGAAGATACACCCAATATCAGAGAGACACGGTCCGATTTTCTGAGACCTGTTGTCCAGCCCAACACTTATCAGTAGATGTCAAAGAGAAATAACACAATATTTGATCAACCATTTCAAAACAAAATAATAAGATGTGAGGTATGTGATGGTGACCACCATAGTGATTATTGCACGTTCAACTACAATTCAGGGTGGTAGAGTTATCAGAGACCTTTATACACAGAACCCACGTATTTCACTAAATCTTATTCTCAATCTTATCCATCATCAACTTATCATCTTCATCAAGAACCAGAACCATCAGAGATAAAACAATTGATGGATATGCTCAAAAAGCGGGATGCTAAATTTGATGCACACTTTCAGAATCAAGCGGAATCCATATAGAAGATAACTGATCAAATAGAACAATTAAATTACAACCCGAATTACATATCTCACGGAGCATTTTTAGATGACACTGATGAAGCCTTTGAGTACCAAAGATTTTATGATGACACATTAATAAGGGAAGAGGCTGAGCATTATCAAGAGTCAGAGATATCCATTCAGGAGCCCAAACAAACAGAATCTCAATTTGATTCGGATACTTATCTGGTCGCTGATTGCATCTGTGAAGAGAAATAAGTAGAAGAGCTACCCGAACTGTTCATACTAACCACGAAGGATGAAGGCCTACAAATAGACATATTTTTACATCCTTAGGTTGACACTTATGGAGCATGCATTACGCAGATGTTGGATGAAGAGCTGAATGCAGAAATGTTAAAATACATTTGTGAAGAAATGATGGAATAAGATGCAGGGCAAATACAAGAGCAAATGTGAGAGCATAACGAAAATCTCATGATACCAGATGATACATCACAGCAATGAGGAGTAAATATCGAGGACACCGCCCAGAACCTTGACAGAATGGCACAACCATTCAAAGTCAAGCACCATACGAGACCTCATAATATTCTTTCTTTCTTTTCAGGAATCACTTGAGCTACAAAATTTAAGAAGGTGGCACAGACATCGAATCGAACAAAATTTTGGCCACCTCACTTTTGGAAAAGATGCTGGAAAAGCAACGCACATGAGATTGTTCTTTCGAGGACTTCCAAAACTATGCTGAAGCCTCTTTGAATAATGATCTTCAGTCACGTTTGGCTGAAGACGTTAAATTTAGCGCTGGCGGGGAGGTAACCTTGCAAATTTTTATTTTTATTTCGTGTACATATGTTGTACATTTTTAATTTTGTGTGTTATTTTTGCGGGAAAAAACACAGACAGAGCACTTAAAGCAGAGCAAGCCAAAGAAATAGAAGCCATCAAGTATCTAACAAATCGAGCAATTTGTACGGTAGTGTTGTTCCCTTATTTTTACTTTGTTTTGTATTGCAATGGGGATAATGCTAGATTTAGGTTTAAGGGTGATTATTGCATGCTCTATCTTGTTATTTCCTACATGTTTTATTTTGTTTAATGCATGATTTCTTTTTGCATGCTAATCAATTGATGTCTTCTAAACTCTTCTTCTTCTTTTTAAGACATTCGGGACAATATCTCAATTAGGTTGGGGGAGGGGATAGTTGATTGTTTGGTTTTTATTTTTTTCTTTCTTTGTTTGTTTGTTTTTTTGTTTGTTTGTTTTTTTTTTGCTTAGTTGTTTTGTTGTTTAGTTTGTTTTTAATTTCTTTTGTTAAGTTTTATTTTTAATTTTTGTTTAATTTTTGACTAACCAAGTGAAATTGCGGTTCTGAGATAGTTGAGTAAGGAGTTTTCGCTCCTGAGATATATCTCAAACTAATTTGTAACAAGTTAATTTTTGTTTATTACCTTTTGAATTATTTAAATTTGTGAGTTCTCCATAATATTGATTAAATTTGACATTCATATGCTCATTTGACAGGTATTATCAACATACACAGTAATATATGAACATGAGTTGTAAGTGAAAATTTTATAATATTTAGTCCTCTAGTTTATTGGAGCCAGCATCTAGAGGCACTGAAATGTTTATTAAAAAAAAAGAATAATACTGATCAAGTTTTACTTAGTAACCGGACGTCTTGCCTAGCAAGCAGTGACTGTTTGCGTCAAACGGTACAACTTGAGTTAGTTAGATAATAAGTAAGCTTCTACTTAGTAACCAGACGTCTTGCTTGGCCAGTAGTGATTGTTCACGTCAAACAGTAGAACTTAACTATTTTAATAATGTTTTTACTTAGTAACTGGACATCTTGCCTCAGTAAGCATTGATTGTTCGCGTCAAACGGTAAAGCTAAAAAAATTACTTATTGTTGTAAATAAACTTTCATTGCCAATAGGTGTGATCTCTAACATAACTTTAGAACAAAAATATTACTCTATTTTCAACTACACTTGTGAATATTGTGGGCATAATAAATTGATTAATACCTTGTTGATTGTGTATATGGAGAATGGTAAAAAGAATAGGAGAATTTACTTATTTTGTAATTTAGAAAAAAATAAAAAAATTAAAAACTTAGATAAGAATTTCACTTTTTAGTTGAATTGTTATTTATTTATTTTGTTTCTTTTAACTTTTGTGTGATTGTATTTAATTGATATTTGTGGGTATCGTCACTGTAAACCCTGATAAGCGGTAGATATATCAGTATTTACCGCCCATTTGACTTAATATTTTGTATAGTTTCTTGAGTTTTGTGAATATTGTGATGTGTTTTGTGTATTTTTATAGATAAATAAGGTTTCAGGACTCACTAGAATCAAATCGGGGCCAAAACAGCGAAAAATGGACAAAAATGGTAAAATCATCATTTAGGTGTAGCGACGCGAAACCCTTCTGCATCACGACCGCTAAAATGCGCCGGACACGTGTCAACATCAGATAAAACATGCTATCATACGCACTTGCTAACATGCACCGGCCACATGTCAACATCACAATAATCTTGCTATCATACGCCGGACACGTATAAGATTGATTTGGTAAACTTAAAATGAACTTGGAAAATGGATTTTAGGTTTAGCCTTAAACTCAATAGCTCACGATCTCACATTGGGGCAAATGACTCTTAGGTAGATTTCCTTATAGGATAGAAATATACCTGTAGGACGGGGATAGCCATAATTGGAACTTAATCTTAATGAATTTAGATAACCTGGTTAACATAGGAATATGATTAATTGGGTTAATTTGGGTGTTTGCATCTGACCATCGGATGAGGCTTATGCATATTTTCGTGTTCTAGGTTAATAAACCGATATATTGCAAAAACATGAGATAATCATTTCATCTTTAAAAGATATTAGAAGGATTCACAACCCTAGATAGTTTCTTAATATTGAATTTTTCTTAAATTTACTTTCGCACTGTTTTATTTACTTGTTTTCAGATAAAAATCACCATCCAATCTATTAGATACTCGTAAACATTTGGCTTCATATATTAATAGCTTAGGTATTAAGTCCTCGTGGGATCGATACATTTTATACTACTTGAGCGATACGTGCGCTTGCGTAACGTGTGTGATTTTATCGATCAAGTTTTTGGCGCCGTTGCCGGAGACTTATTTATCTTTCACTATTAATTTTGGGGTTAGATATTTTTTCTTATTCTTTTTGTTTTCATGTGTTTCAGGTTCTCAGACACTACATGAGAAGGAGCAGAAGCTTTGAAATCCGCCCGCTTGACCCAGAAATTGAAAGAAAGATCAGACAGTTGAGAAGGGAAATGCAAGAAGGCCAAGAAGCACTGATCAACATGAACATTCAAGAACCTGAACCTTTGGAGGTTGCACCACCAATTCTCATTCGAGACAGAACTATTCCGGTGGTTGACGGCTTCATTTCATGCATTGTACTTCCTCCCTTACCAGCAAATACGTGTGACATCAAAACATGTATTCAAATGATACAACAATCAGTTCAGTTTGTGGGGAATGTAATTGAAGATCCTAATGCCCACATCAACAACATTCTGGAAGTTTACAGCATATTTAATTACAACCGAGCGGCATAAGAAGCAATGAGACTGCGTGTGTTTCCATATTCTTTGAAAGACAGAGCTAAGACTTGGCTACATTCACTACCGGCAGGTTCCATCACAACTTGGAATACTATAGCCATTGAATTCCTTGCAAAGTACTTTCCCCCAGCCAGAACAGCAAAGCTGAGGAATGACATCACATCCTTCGTACAACATGACTCAGAATCCCTTTACGAAGCTTGGGAAAGATACAAGGAGTTGCTCAGAAAATGTCCTCACCATGAGATTGCAAAGTGGCTACAAGTCCAAACCTTATACAATGGACTTTCTGGACTGATGAGAACCACAATTGATGCTGCTGCTGGAGGAGCTTTAATGGAAAATGAGAGGATCAGGCTTGAGACTTAATTGAAGAAATGGCCAACAATAATTCTTTGTGGCCAACAGTATGGAGCATGATTCAACGAATTGCAGGAATCCACAAAGTCGGAGCCAACACAGCAATGAATGCCAAGCTGGAGCAGATGTGCAAATGCTTGGAAATACTTAGCACAAAAGTTGTAAACATCGCCGGTGTTTTAAGTTCACCATATGGAGGAGCACCGAAGGCAAACCAACATGATGAGACTGTGAATTATGTCAACAATTTCAAAAGATAGGGAAACAATCTATATTCCAATACCTACAACCTAGGGTGGAGGAATCATCCTAATTTCACATGGAGCAACAATTCAGGGTAAAAGAATAATCCACAACCCGGATTCCAACAGCAAAACAAAGGCCAGAAGTATAATAAAGAACCATAAATAAAAGAATTGCTTGCATAGATGTTCAAAAAGGAAAAAAAAATAAGAATCTATGTTTCAAGCCCAAACAGCATTCAATCAAAGCCAATCAACATCTATAAAGGCACTGGAAAATCAAATAGGACAACTAGCCAATGTTCAGAGTTACAGACCGCAAGGTAATCTTCCTAACAATACAGAACCAAATCCAATGAACAGAGGGAATGAGTAATGTCAAGCAATTACTTTGAAAAGCGGTATTGAGATCAACAAAGATATTGGAGTCAAGGCATCCACTGAGGAAGTTCCAAAAGAAAGTAGTGAAACAGAGCCACAGATGGAGGAAAAAGAGGCAAAAGAAAATGATCGAGAAACATAAACTGGACAAGCAGTTTGCTCAATTCCTAGAGATCTTTAAAAAACTACATATCAACATTCCATTTGCAGAAGCTATGTCAAATTCATGAAAGATATTCTATCAATAAAGTGGGATTGGGAGATTACGAGACAGTAACATTGACAGAAGAATGCAGCGCCATCATTTAAAGGAAGCTTCCCACAAAGTTGAAAGATCCTGGCAGTTTCACCATCCCTTGCACCATAGGCGAACACTACTTCGGTAAGGCTTTGTGTGATTTGGGTGCTAGCATTAACTTGGTGCATTTGTCTATTTACAGGAAACTGCAGATTAGAGAAGCAATGCCCACCTCAGTTACTCTGCAGCTTGCTGATAGATCGCTCACATTTCCGAGAGGTGTAGTGGAAGATGTATTGGTTAAAGTCGACAAATTCATTTTCCCTACAAATTTCATTATCCTTGACATGGAAGAAGATAAATATGTACCTATCATCCTCAGGAGACCATTCTTGGCTACAGGTCGAACTGTTATTGATGTACAAAAATGAGAACTAATCATGAAAGTTCAGGACCAAAAATTTACATTCAATGATTTCAAAGCCATGAAATTCCCGAATGATGAAAATGAGGAGGAATGTTTCAGAATTGATGTTTTAGATAGTATCATCCAAGATACTGATGCAATGCAACTTTCCACGGATAAACTTGAATCTTGCATCACCAACATGACTGACAGTGAGCTAGATGATGAAATTCTGGAATTTATCAACTATCTTGACAGACCATTTCCCTTCAGAACAACACCACAGGTGGAAAGTTTGGAAATACCAAAAAAGGAGTGAATCAAACCCTCGATTGAAGAACCACCGCAGTTGGAACTAAAGCCACTTTCGAACCATCTCAGGTATGCATTCTTATAAAATTCTTCTGATTTACCTGTGATTATTTCTTCGTCGCTAACATTGGAGCAGGAAGATAAGTTGTTGAGAGTGTTACAAGAACACAAGAAAGCCATTGGCTGGACTATAGCAGACATTCAAGGCATTAGCCCATCATTTTGTATGCACAAAATTCTAATGAACAACGAGTACAAAGCCACAGTGGAGCATCAACAGAGATTAAATCCAACCATGAAGGAGGTTGTAAAGAAAGAAATTATCAAATGGTTGGATTCCGACATCATCTACCCCATCTCAAACAGCACATGGGTGAGTCTTATGCAATGTATACCAAAGAAAGGAGGAATTACTGTAGTCATAAATGAAAAGAATGAGCTAATTCCAACAAGAACGATAAATGGATAGAGAGTGTGCATGGACTACAGGAAGCTAAACAAAGCAATATAGAAGGATCATTTTCTGCTTCCATTTTTTGACCAGATGCTAGACCGACCGGCGAGACATGAGTTCTATTATTTTATGGACGGATACTCAGGGTACAATCAAATTGCCATCGCCCCAGAAGATCAGGAGAAAACCACTTTTACATGCCCGTATGGTACTTTTGCTTTCCGCATGATGCCATTTGGACTATGTAATACTCCTGCCACATTTCAACGTTGTATGATGGCCATCTTTTCACACATGCTGGAACAGAGTATGGAGGTTTTCATGGATGATTTCTATGTTTGGAGACTCGTTCGACCACTGCTTGCAAAATCTGGAAAAAGTGTTGCAAATATACGAAAATACCAACCTGGTACTCAACTGGGAGAAATGCCACTTCATGGTGCAAAAAGGCATTGTTCTGGGACATCGGATCTCACAAAATGGAATCGAGGTAGACAAAGCAAAGATTGAGACAATAGAAAAACTACCTCCACCATCATCCGTCAAAGGGATTCAGAGTTTTCTCGGATATGTAGGCTTTTACAGGAGATTTATCAAAGACTTCTCTAAGATTTCTAAACCTCTATGCAATCTACTGGAGAAAGATGTGCCTTTCAACTTCACCAAAGAATTCCACGAAGCTTTTGAGATCTTGAAATAGAAGCTGGTCTCTGCCCCGATCATAGTAGCACCGGACTGGACCATTCCATTTGAGGTGATGTGCGATGCTAGTGATTTTACTATAGGTGCAGTTTTGGGACAACGCAAAGCAAAAATTTTCCACACCATTTACTACTTTAGCAGAACTCTGAATGAAGCACAACTCAACTACACAACCACTGAAAAGGAGTTGCATGCAGTTGTGTTTACTTTTGATAAATTCTGATATTATCTGCTGGGTCCCAAAATGGTGGTCTATACAGATCATTCAACAATCAAATATCTGATCACGAAGAAAGATGCCAAACCCAGATTGATCCGTTGGGTGCTTCTACTGTAAGAATTTGACGTCGAGATCCGAGACATGAAAGGGACAAAAAATCTAGTGGCAGATCACTTATCGAGGCTCGAGAATGAAGAAACAGCTGGCAATGAACTGACAATCAAAGAAACCTTTCCAGATGAACAGTTATTTGCCATGAAACAATAGAATGTCTCTTGGTATGCTGACTATGTAAACTACATAGTATCGGGAAAATGGCCGTTAGAATTGACACATCAGCAACAGAAGAAATTCTTCAAGGAAGTCAAGCACTATGTCTGGGATGAGCCGTACTTGTTCAAATGATGTGCTGATCAATTAGTGAGACGTTGTGTTCCACATGAGGAGGTCAATAGTGTCTTGCAGCATTGTCATTCATCACCATATGGCGGACACTTCAGCGGAGATAAAACTGCAGCCAAAGTCTTACAGTTAGGTTTGTTCTGGCCCACTCTGTTTAAATATTCTTACATATTCATTCTTCAATGTGACAGGTGCCAGAGAACGGAAAATATTTCGAGGAGAAATGAATGACCTCTTCAAAATATTTTAGAAGTGGAGATATTTGATGTATGAGGGATTGATTTTATGAGACCCTTTGTTCCATCATTCGGAAACCTGTACATTCTAGTTGCAGTAGACTACATTTCTAAATGGGTTGAAGCAACGACACTACCATCAAATGATTCAAAAGTGGTGATAAAATTCCTTAAAAAGAATATTTTCATGTTTTGGGTAATATAAAGGTTTATTTATTGAGCCTTACTCTTAATGCTTCTTGTTAACTGGCCATTAATAAGATTGATTTGGTAAACTTAAAATGAACTTGGAAAAGGGATTTTAGGTTTAGCCTTAAACTCAATAGCTCACAATCTCACCTCAGAGCAAATGACTCTTAGGTAGATTTCTTACATGATATGAATATACCTGTCGGGTGGGGGTAGTCATAATTGTAACTTAATCTTAATGAATTCAGATAACATGGTTAACATATGAATATGATTAATTAGGTTAATTTGGATGTTTGCATCTGACCATTGGAAGAGGCTTTGCATAATTTCGTGTTCCAGGTTAATAAACCGATATATTGCACAAACATGAGATAATCACTTCATCTTTAAAGATATTAGAAGGATTCACAACCCTAGATAGTTTCTTAATATTGAATTTTCCTTAAATTTACTTTCGCACTGTTTTATTTACTTGTTTTCAGATAAAAATCACCATCCAATCAACAACCAATCTATTAGATACTCGTAAAAATTTGGCTTCATATATTAATAGCTCAGGTATTAAGTCCTCGTAGGATTGATACATTTTATACTACTTGAGCGATACGTGCGCTTGCGTAACGTGTGTGATTTCACTAGTCAAACCCTCACGAGACTACAACTCGTCGATTAGGGACACCTAGGGGTTTAAAGGCTTGTTGCATACACTAAATGCAACCGTGATCCCTACGAAAGTGGCTTAGGGTAATTTAGTATTAGTTGATTATTTCATTTTTTTTGTTTGTTTTGCTCGAGGACTAGTAAAATGTTAGATTTGGGGGTGTGATGAGTGGAAAATATATCAATATTTACCACCCATTTTACTTAATATTTTGTATGGTTTCTCAAGTTTTTTGAACGTTTTGATGTGTTTTAGTTTATTTTGCAGATAAAATAAAATCGGGACTCAATGGAATCAAATAAGACGAAATATGGAACAAATAAGGGTAAGACGAAATCATGAGGATTTCATGTATTTCCAAGCATAAGAAAGATCCAGTAAGCTTCCTAACCTCCAATGTTTGTTTTGTATTTTCTCATGTTAGGGTTCTTGACTCATTTCAAAATTCATTATTTTACATGATTAAGTTGATAATCAAGCTTAAATGAGTTGTCATTAGTAATATATGTGCAAGACTTTGGTTAGTATGCCTTGTGTGATATGGGTTCTTTGAAGTCCATTTTGACCCATGTTGGCTTTTGGGATTTCTGTATGTGTGGCTAGTTAATTGTATATAGGTAATGTTTAATGACACGATATATGCATGGATTTGGTTGGAATTACCAAGATTGTAAAATGAGTTCTTTGACCGAATGTTAAAGCTTGGATTACGCTTGATGTTGAGTTTGTATAAGTGTTGATAAGTATGAAAAATATGTCATGTGTCGAGGATATGCATGAGTAGGTGTGCCATAGTCATGACATTAGTTGTTGATGAAGTTGTTTTGAAGTGGATAATGTGAGGTTATTGAGCATGATGTTGGAAAAGATGGTTGAATGGTATGTGATGAGATTGGTGATTGAATAGTGATGCTGAGTTATGTTAGTGATGACACAATAAACATGTATGTGTTTTGTGCATGGTCGAGAGTTAGGCTTGTAAAGGAAGCTTGAGTTTGTGTTGTCCTAGATGATTTGGCCTTCAAGAGTTTAGGTAGGTCGTAGCCACGAGATTAGTATGGCCCAACATGGTTAGCATGGTTTGGTAGATGAATTTTCAAAACCCCGTTTTATAAGTGTAATGGCATAAGTAGGAAATTAGAATTATGTTAATGGGATATACTTTGACAATAGTATTTCTTGATGTATGAGACTTCTTTAAGATATGAGGGATCTACAATGTGCTTTGTGATATCCTTGACTTGTGAGTATTCGTTTAGAAGTACTGGTTATGATTCTGCTCAGACGGTGTCCATTTTATACCAATTTTAAAATAAGTGATGAATCTTATACGAGCTTGTATGTATAAGCCAGTACACGTGTAAGCCTATACATGATCTCTTCTGTGATGCTCTAGTTTACGATTTTATTTTATGATTGAAATGTATATTTTCAAATTATGAATGCTTAACAGTGGATAATGAGTTTGATATATGTCTAGATGTTTTTGATTGTTTGTCTCTGAATGAACGATTTGTATGCCGTTTTTGAAAAAGTATTACCAACAAACGAAAAGTTTTGAATTTAGTGCGGGTACTCTTGTTTAATTGTTTTCGGAAAGAAGTATTTTTGGAAAGGAATTGTTTTGTCTAACTTATGTTTTGGTATCATGATATTTGATTAAATATTTTTTGATTGAAAATGAAAATGAAATGTTTCCGTCTTGATGCTTTGAATTCGTTTTTGATATTTAAAAAAAAATCGTAAATTATGTTTCTGTCAAGACGCTTGAAATTTTTTTCCGTCACGGTGCTTGATGATGTTTATGGGGTTTGACCCTCCGTGATGCTTGATTATATGTTTCTTCACAGCTTTACCAAGATGTTTGTTTCGGGATTTTGACTATCAGAAAATGGCTGGCTGACTACCCTTTGTCGATATGATCTTGTTCGGATAATGTCCATTTAATCTGCATAATCTAGACATTGGACTCCTGGTTATCTTTTCGTCCAGTGAGATAGTTCATAGGCGCTTGTTATGGTTTTGTAAAAACACGGACTTTGAAATTTGATTTGATCATTGAGATCAATTTTTCGATACACTGTAAATATCTTTGTTTTTACTATTTAGAGTCTTTATGTTGTGTATTAGCCTCCTCTCTAGGGTTTTGGACGAGCTTTTATATTTATAGGAAAGTCTTGGAGTCCTTGTGCATGTAAAACCCTAAAAATTGATGATTCTGGGCTTCAGTCGTAGTGTCGCGGCGTCAAAACGTGGCATCACGGCGCTGAACTTGCAGGAAATATGTGAGGGCTGAGGGGCATCGCGATGCCAGTCATAATTTCTGAATGTTATTTTTTTTACGTATTTCGCTCTTCCCGCGTGCTTCCGATTCTTCCGTAGGGTCCCAAAACAAGTCAAATTATCCCAAGATCAATGTTCCAATGCTTCCTACAAATAAAACAAAAAAGAAACTACAAAATACATTAAATGATACATAATCTAACAAAATAGTAAGCTAATAATGCATGAATAAATGGGTATAAACTGCACTTATCAAACACCCCCAAACTTAAGATTTTGCTAGTCCCGAGCAAAAGACAAAATAAAAATAAACAAACAAAATTAACAAAATTAACTAGATCATTTTTGTAGGGATCACAATTACATTTAGCGTATGCAACAAGCCTTTAAACCCATAGGCGGTCCTAGTGGACGAGTTATAGTCTCGTGAGAGCTTAGAGCGACGATACCCACAAACGTCATTCAAAAACATGCAATCATGCAAAAATAAAATAATAAATAAAATAGTCCCGATTGTTACGCATAATTTTGTCCTCAAAGAATGCTTATCAATGAAATCAAAGAACCTTCAAAGTACTCAGTGCAACTAAATTCTAAGTTCTTGTATAAATCATCTAAGCCAGGCTCACAGTGTCTGTGTGTAAGAGTTTATTCACAGCTCGACTCTTAAGTAAGCCAACTCAATGATTTCGTCTCAAAAATTAGGATTTAATGGGTCAAACCAACCTAGATATCACAAAAGTACTATGTATTTCATGTCTATGCTCCGTATGGTACACTTTTGTCCTTCATTTTTTTTCATTTTTTTCAACACACATACCCTTTAAGGTAGCATTTCTCCTCATGGTGGTCCTAACACTCGCCCATGGATAGCTTCACGCTTATCGCTTATAAGTGGTTTAACTTTTTTTTCTTTTTAATTTTTTTCTTTCAATTTTTTTTTCTTTTTCTTATCATACCATACATCATAACACTAGCATATTGAGATAGATATCTAAGGAAACTTTCATTCATCGGCAAAAAATTTCATCAACTAGTCACTTTGTCAATTACTTAGGTTCTTACTGCTAAAAACCTATTGTTAAGTGCTTACGAGTCTAACCTAGATCATCTACTCAAGACATCAGATAAAAATAAATTGAGAACTTATTGTTTCTAAGATTTCATCGAAAGCAAATAAAATTCATCATTAGACTTATGCTTTACTATCTAAGGCTAAAAATAAAATATATTCTTAAAATAATTAGCTTAGTAGGAACTATCACGACATGCACACACCCCAAACTTAAAACTTGCATTGTCCTCAATGTAAGATAAGCATAAAGAAACAAGAGTGAGGAACAACACTACCGTGCATGGAGTTGATCAGGCTCCTACTGGTCCGAATTTGGTTGCGCGGGCTTTGTGTGTTGCTCTAATACCTGCATAAATACACATGCAAACTAATAACAATCAAATAGCATACAATAAAATAAAACTAAAGTAAAAAAAATAAAAATAAACAGATGCAAGTATATACGTGGGTTGCCTCCCCGCTAGCGCTAAGTTTAACATCTTCAGCCAGACGCAACCACCCAAATGGTCATGATGGTTTCAGTGTAGCAAACCGGGTAGTCTCATGTGCTTTCTTCTTTGGTATCCACCGGTTACTGTGACATGAAAAAAGACAGTTTGGCAGGCTGTGGGAATTTATCTATGGCTGGTCCTCCAGGGTCTACTGATTTTGGACTGCACATCTGGCAAAATTGGCTCGACCTCCTTTTTAACCTTCCATAGATCATCTTAAAGTGAGCAATGAACCTTATTTTCCTCTTTTTACGGTGTTTTGGGAGTAGTTTCAGGTCTAGCTGCGGAGAATCTTCCTTTATGCATGGCTGCATTATGCTCGTAGGTTGCTGAAATACTGATTCACCCTGCGTGTTTGCAACTCCATTCTATACTATATCTACCTTGTGATATTCTGCATCACCTTGAGGATTCACACTGAAGGTGACTTCTTCATCTTGAACTCTTATTTTCAATTCACCTTTATTCTTTTCTTCTGTTACTGTTTCCTCTTGAAATACCGCTTCTTTTTCATTACTGCATAAGTCCTGAGAGGTGTCTTCAATCTCTTTTCTGCTCCTAAGGGTTATGGCTTAACACTTCTCTTTGGGGTTGACTTCAGTATTACTAGGAAACACCCATTTCTGTTGAATGGCCATGAAAGAAACAATCTGCCCAATTTATTCACTTTTAAGGACTTCATCGTTACCCCTATATTACCCATATGTGTTTCAATGTTGTTCAGCCTCGACTCATTCTTCTCAAACCTCTGAAGTTGTAGCTAAAAACGTGCTCATGAGGTCTTCTAAGGATGGTTTCTGCTAAACTCTTTGATTATTAAAGCCAAGAGGAGGTTACAAGATGTTCTCTATATTGGCATATGACAAGTTCGGATGATAATAGTTAGGTATATGATTGCCTCTATAGTTGTTGAAGTTCCTATTGTTCACATATTGGACTTGCTCATATCCTCCGTCGGGTAAGATCATTCTATTTCCAGCAGCAGCTTTAATAGATGGTTGGCCCTGCTGATTGGTCAATGCTGCTAGATGAGTCGTGAGAGACGATACTTGAGCTATCAGTGCAACAATAGGATTTGCCATTGCTTCTTTTCAAACTATCATTTCACGAAAGAAAAGAAAAAATATAACAATAAAAATATAAAAAATTATATTGAATTTTTGGTAAGGTTATTTGGTAATAGTATTAATGTGAATTAGAATAACAATCCCCGACAACGGCGCTAAAAACTTGTTGTGATATTTTATATCGTACCGCAAGTGTATGGTGTCAAGTTTTAGTAAAGATGAGTGAAAGAGTGTCGAACCCACAGAGATTGTATTCAACTCACACTAAGTACTATCATTGATAATCCTAACTTTATTTTGAAAATAATTAAATTAAGATTAAAACTAAAAACCAAATAAACGAGATATTAAAACGTTGATAAAGATAATCCAATGAATAGAGAGATTCTAGAGTCTGATTTCATCTCGTTATCCCTGATGTATTTGTCATGCCATTCAATCCTTAATCAGTTGTGTTGTTTATAAGTCAAGAATCCTAAAGTATTCCACTTCCTCTCCCGAGCAATAGTGAAATGATTATTAAGTACCGACTTCGATATCCCTATCTAAATCTAGTAATCATTAACTCTTTACGCTTTGTGATTCTCTGTTAACGACTTCAAAGGATCTATAGATTCTCCCGAAATCTATAAAACTCCTAGGTTATATTCTCTAGATCCTATTCAAAATCTCTCTCTCCCGAGCGATAGATTCTAAACATTCATAATCTCAATTTGTGGCAAACAAACAAGAAGCATTAAACGTAAGAGAATATAAATAAAGATTATATTTATATTTAATTTGTGGCAAACAAACAAGAAGTATTAAACATAATAACAGTGAAAGAAATATAATGGAAATCATTAGAGTTTAAAGATAAAAACTAGAAGATTAAACTCGAATCGAATCATTTTGTCTTCGGACATCACCGTCTTCGTCTCCTCTTGTCGCTTTTTAATCTTCCACCTTGGATCTCTCTAAAATATGTGTTTTGAGTCTTTATATTGTGTATTAGCCTCCTCTCTAGGGTTTTGGATGAGCTTCTATAGTTATAGGAAAATCTTGGAGTCCTTGTGCATGTAAAACCCTAAAAATTGATGATTATGGGCTTCACTCGTAGCGTTGCGGCGCCGGAAAGTGGCGTCGTGATGCTGAACATACGGGAAATATGTGAGGGCTGAAAGGGCGTCGCGACGCCAGTCGGAATTTCTAGATGATGTTTTCTGCATTTTTCGATCTTCCCCGTGCTTCTGATGCCTCCGTAGGGTCCCAAAGCAAGTCAAATTGCCCCAAGATCAATGTTCCAATGCTTCCTACAGATAAAACATAAAAGAAACTACAAAATAAATTAAATGGTATGGAATCTAAAAAATTAGTAAGCTAAGAATGTAGGAATAAGTGGGTATAAAGGGCTATTGTTAAGGGTTTCGACCATTAGAAATAGATCGACCCACTATCTTGTCGACAAGGGATCATTCGTTCCTCGCTTAGTCTTCATGTACGACTTGGGCGTTGAACGCTTGATATGTTTTTCACGATGTATGCATGAAGAATGATTTATGGACATGCTTTGGATTTTTTTTTTTGTGGTTTATTATTTGGTATCTACTCACTTAGTCCAAAAGACTCACCCCTCCCCAATTTGTTAATGATTACATGTTTCCTTTTCTTTTTTCCCGTAGCCTCTTAGTTTTGACAGAGATGATGCGTTGGATGATGGATATTATTTTTGCAAGTCACCAGGGGATTTTTTTTTTGGGCATTTGGGTATTGGGCATGTTACTTTAAATGAGAGAAATGTAATAGTAAAGATTTGTATTACATGATTATGTTATATGAGTTATGAAGTTGTGGGCACAGAGCCCTTAAATGTTGATTTTGATTTTGATGCGTTTTGTGTGGACTTGAGGTCCCTTGGCATGTTGGATGTTTTGTTTAGGTTTCGTTTTGATACTGGACTTTGATCTATGTTGTTTAGTTTTAGGATACATCATGTCTATTTTTCGGTAATATCCTGCCTCTGACGGGGTGTTACACGAAGCTCGAAAGAGAGCAAAATCCCGAGAGGTAGTAAAATCCCAAGAGGTTGATTTTGTAGAACCATGAGTGAAAAGGTGTGTTCCAGAGAGGACATAGTGCTGGAAGTAGGCTGGTAACTAAGGTAGCCCTAAAGACCAACAAAAAGAAACCATAGTGAGGGATAAAATTCAGCATGTCAGAGTTTGTGGCTAAAAGGATGAGCGGGTTGTGACGTGTGGGAAGAGGTTTGAGAGAGATACATGGTTACTGCTCGAGAGTGTGGGGTTGTGAGTCTTGATAAGACAAGTCAAGAATATTTAATTTGATCACGACCAATCAATCTAGATGCATACAATTTCATTTGCTATTATGAAGAATTTGAAGGCTGGCATGTCACTGCACTTTGCTTCATATGAAAATGCATCGAATCTAACTGTCTGATGGCTTGTGATCATCACAACTAGCTCAACAACTGTCACCGTGAAGTCTAAGCCTCTCATTGTAAGATTGCAAATCCTCTCGATGGTGGCCATGGAAAATAATTGGTTGCTTGGCATGTGAGAAATAAATTTAGGGTTGTGAAATCGAGAAATTTCAACATCGTGGTGGCAAGGTGGCGATGATGATGGGCAAGGTGGCAATAAAGGTAGGTAAGGTGGTGCGTGAGGGTCACACAATAATGATAGCTGTGATCCCTCACGTGCCGATGAGAGAACTAGAGAGAGTGAAACTATAAAAGTCAAAACCTGGTGTATGATACCATGTTAAATAATGAAAGACACAGAATTTGTACCGAATTTTACCACAGATCAGACAATATTTAAGTGATTCATACTCGGCACGAAATAATACACAGTCATACTTACAATCATCAATGGATTCATACACTATTCTCAGATCACACAATATTTTCTTTACCTCGTAATACGACTTAGGCAATTCGCTTCCAACCGGTAACATTTGCCTCAGTAAGTCTAGCATCATATCAATACTTTTGTTGGTCATTTTGTTCATCACTTTAATGTATAATAATTTCACAACGAAATTCAAGATCGACATCCCAACACATTCAAATGGTATTTTTTTTGCCTCATCAAATAGTTCACTAAATAAATTTTGATCATTTCCACCTAACACTGGTATGTCACCGCCAACACTATGACCAACTTGTGGACCTTGTAAGTCATGCAAAGCATCGGTTATCTCATCGTTTGCAGGTTGATTGTAACTACTACTCCCTTCATCGGAATCAAAAAACCGTGATTGAGAATTATACTGCTCACCATGATAAATCCACGTACGGTAAGCTGGTGATATTCCCGGCATGTATAAATGATTATGAATTTCATCTAACTGTTTCTTTTTCCTATTCAAACAATTTGTACATGGACATCGAACACGACCTACTGCATCAATGTGTTGCTTTGCAGATTCCATGAACTTATACACTCCATTACGGTATTCAACACTCAATCTATCCACCGAGCTCATCCAATTTTTAACCATTTCAGCCAAATATCTACATATAAAAATATAATTATTAGACATCATATTACACTCATCAACATCACCAATTCATTAATTATTTATTTAAGCATACACACACACACACACACACATATATATATATATATATATATATATATATAGTTAATTAATTAATTAGTTACAAAACAAAACATATTTAGTTAATTAACTAATCTACATATATGCATCATAAACCACTAACACAATGTACATAGAAAACATAATTATAAAAAATTAAAACCATAACTTTTATAAAGATTAAACTTAAATTAATTAAGTGAGAGTACTAATTCAAATATAGGAAAAATAACAAAGAGAGATGAAAGAAAATTTACCTTATGAAAAATTAGAGTTTTGTTGAAAAGTTGTAAGAGAGTTGTGAGTAAAATTGCAGAGGAGAGACTAAAATTGCAAAGGAGAGAAAGAGCAGAGGGGGGAAGAAGTGTTGGTGCTTCTGCATTTTAATATAGTTTTAGCGTCGAATTAACATAATTCGACGCTAAAAATTTACAGTAGCATTGTCATAACCTTTAGCGTCGATAAAACATTCGACGCTATATGACACATTTTTAGCGTCGAATTTCTTTTATTCGACGGTAAAAGTTATAATTTTAGCGTCGAAAATTTTTTCGCCGCCAAAGGTAAGGAAGTGTCGGTGGAATTGTCAAAAACCTTTAGCGTCGACATATATTCGACGCTAAAATTATAACTTTTAGCATCGTATATCAAATACAAAGCTAAAAGTCTACCCTTTTACGTCAAAAAATTATTTCAACGCTAAAATTTTACTATTTGGCGTCGAATATCCAAATCGACGCTAAAAGTAATTATTAGCGTCGAATATAATTTCGACGCTAAATGTTTGAACGCTAACGATCTATTTTCTATTCAAATTTGAATTCATTCTATACTATATTTACATTGATATGAGCTTTTATGTAGGCTACATTTCAAACTAAAATAGGAAATAAATAATACTAATAATGAGACTATAATAATATCACAAATCCTAAATATTCTAGAAATCATATCTTAAAGAATATTGATTTAATAATAAATATATATTATTTCCTTAACACCGTTTTCATAATAATAAAAAAATTATTTTCTTAATAGTTTAGGGGCCTAAAAAATGTCAATTAAAATATTGCAACTGGATTAGAAAAAAAAAAAGTCTACAAATAAATAAAATTTGATGAACTGATAACCGCGTAAGTCTTCGAAAGGTAAAATAAATCATTCACATACTATCTAAATTCAGAACCAATGGATTCTTCCCATGACAGTCTCGAATTGTTCTAAATTTTTATAAGTCTTATATGAATTCTTAAAACGAGATTCTTAGTGATAAGGATAAAAATAATATAAAAAATATATTATATATTTAATGTTGGCGGTGTAAAAAGGCCCTATGACAGTTAAGCAGCACGACATGGGTAAAAGGGGTAATTCCCATCTTGGTCGAAATCATTAAATACCGACCCGACCACATGAGTAAGAGACCGATCACTTGACGACAGGCGACCGACCAATTGAGACCGGGTGACCTGGCACTATCAGGTCGGCGAAAGCATTCTCAGCTCAGAAACCCATGATGGCCGACCATGTCTAGACCGACCAGATGGCGAAGCATGCCCAGAAGATAAGACGTCCTATTTCCACGGGGAAAAGGGATAAATTTATCCTACTTTCACACGGAAACTGATAATTCAGTGTCCTGATAGGATAAATAAAATGAAGTCAGTTTCAGATTAGGAATCCTCATAGGAAAAAGAGATTGTTTCAACTAGGAATCCTTATGCTAGAAGGAATCTGATTTCTCTATTATTATAAATATGAGGGTAGAGTGTGTGTAAAGGATCATGAGAATCATTACCATCAGACTTGTAAAAAGAAAGAAGCAGAGCCGAGAATCGTGTTTGAGTAATAAAAGTATCATCCTTTTTGTGCCCGTGGACGTAGGTCGGACCAAGATCTGCCGAACCACGTTAAGTCTCCTTGTCGATTGGCATATTATTTGTCTTTTGCTAAGTTTGCTTTTGGTCCCCCATAACCAAACAAATTCACTATTGAGGGAGGATTGTCTCGGGAGTAATATTTCTATATTGCCCTGAGACCAAAATCAGCCGTCAACAGTTGGCGTCGTCTGTGGGGAACTCAACAAAAAGCGGTTCGCGTAGTAAGACGATGGCAGAAGGCGGAAATCACCAATCATCGGGGAATCCGGCTACATATTGGATGAAGAAGATAAAAGAAAGCATAAGGAAGGACATGGAGGATAGTCGGGCCCTCCTAAAAACCATGGTGGACCGACTAGAGAGAATGGAAGGGGGGAACAGAGAAAAGCCTGAAACCAGAACTAATCAAAGAAGATGAGAGATAACAGATGGAAAAATGGTTTTGGATACAAGTGAGGACGATGGACCTAGGAGGACGGGGCCTTACGGGATAAAATCCATAGTTGTGGAAAAAAATTCACAAGCAGATGACACATGGGAAGAAGAAGAAGAGAGACGTTCGACAGATTCCTCTTATGAAGAAGATCGCAGAAGGCGACATGGCGACCCAAATAGCGAGGTAAAATCTTGGTTAAAGAAAGAGATGGCCAAGTGGGGAGCAAGCCTCAAAACAGATACAGGAGACGCCCGGGATGACAAGGAGGAATCCCCACTCACAGAAGAAATAAAATCTGTAAAATTCCCGAAAAGGTTCAGCATGCCGACCATGACGCCCTACAAAGGCCATACCGATCCAAAATCCCATATTGAGAGCTGTGTACTATTGATGGAGGTCCAAGGAGTGACAGGGGACGCCGTGTGCAAGGTATTCCCCCTAACCTTGGGTGGATCCGCCATTCTATGGTATAGAAGTCTAGCCACATGGAGCATCGGTAGCTTTGCACAACTCAGAAAGTCGTTCATACGACACTTCAAAGGGGCCTGCATCCCTAAAACGACAATCGGAGAGTTAAGACTTATGAAGCAGGGAGACGACGAGCCCCTAAAAACCTTTATTGAGATGTATCATAACATGATGCTCGAAGTAGGGGGTATGAGACTCCTGAGGCCTTGGAAAGCCTGAAGGGAGCCTTAAAAGTCGGAAGACTATGGACCCACCTAAGGATCCAAGACACCCCAGACTATGCAACCGCTCTGGAAGTAGCCCGGAAGTTCATCTCGTTAGAAAACAAGGAAAAAATCTCCCGGAGAGGGACGACCATCAGAGAGAGGACGATAAGGGCAGAGGCCCCCCGACGAGCAGACAGAGAGCCCAAAAAACCACCCCCAAAAACACAAGGAATTCAACTCGATACCTCGGAACAACCAGGAAAGAGGAGCCCCGACCCAGGTAAACCATGTCTTCAGGGAAGATGCGTACATTCCTCTGAAAAAGCCACTGGGGCAAATCGTCATGGAGATCCAAGGAAAATGCCTCTTAATAGAACCTGACCTCAGAAGATTCCCCCCTGATAAGAGAAATCAAAAAGCCTATTGCGTACATCATAATCTGAGGGGGCACGCAACAGATGGGTGCAAATATTTACGGGAACAGATGGAAGACCTGGCGCGGAATGAATATTTAAATAAATACATTGACCATGAAGTTATGACGACCAGGCAGAGGACACATAGCAATGACCAGAGATTTTAATCGGTCAAGGAAAAACTATAACATAACTCGGGAGTCAGACGTGCTAGAAATGGAACAGGCCCCGAGATTACAAGGTGGTCGGTCGGTACCGACAATACCCACAAATGAGCCAAATATAAAGCTTTTTCTCAAAATATCCCGCAGAAGAACTGTAATGAGGGCAGTATGTCCCCAAATATGAATAAAACCTTCTCTTTCCGAAAGAAAATTTTTTTCCATCCACTTTCTTAAAACAAAGTTGAAAGCCATATAAAAAAAACGGGGGATATACTCAACGCCCATTACAGAGGACAGTTGGCGCCGAGGCCCCTTCAACAATCGGCTCGGGGCTGGAGTTCGTTCTGCCGAGGCCCCTTCAACAATCGGCTCGGGGCAGGAGTTCGTTCCGCCGAGGCCCCTTCAACAATCGGCTCGGGGCTGGAGTTCATTCCGCCGAGGCCCCTTCCACAATCGGCTCGGGGCTGGAGTTCGTTCCGCCGAGGCCTCTTCATCGGCTCGGGGCTGGATCTAGTTCCGCCAAGGCTGCTATACTATTCGACTCAGGGGTCGGGTTACGTCCCACCGAGTCGTGCTTATTGGCCTGGGGATGAAACATTCCCCCAGAACCAAATGTCTTTTTAGGTCGGGGTCCTCAGAATATTTAGGGACATACTCGATGCATAGGATCCGTGAGAAGCATAGCACAGGGAGAGATGATACCCCTGTGGCGATTGATTGCTCTAGTGTTACCGAACATAAGGAGGAATATGCCCTTAATGTTTCAAAACACTCTCTGATCTTCACTTAGCCGATGTAATGGATCCGTGAGAAAGCATAGCACGGGGAGAGTTGATGCCCCCGTGACGATTGCTAGCTCCAGTGATGCCGGACCTAAGGAGGAATGTGCCATTAGTATCCCGGACACTCTTTGATCCATTCATCATTTGGATCCAAGAGAGGCGCAACACGGTTAGGCGTTGTGCCCCTGTAGCGTGTGCATGCTCCAGCATGGTAAGGAGGAGCCCTCGCACAATACACAGGCTCCACAGTGACCCGACGTATAGAGGATGTGCCCTTACCATTTTAAACGCTCTCTGATCCAAATCCTGGTTCGTCGGGACACTGAATTGAAAGATTCAGAATTGTGTTTTGGAGACCTCAGGCAGGACGCTGCTTTGAGGCATCCGTATTATTGTTTATACTTGCGAAACTTTTTATTTTGGGTCAAGCGCTAAGTCATTCCCGCCCTTTAATTTTATTTTTCAAAGTTTTGTTTTCATTTTATGCTGGTCTGGTAGGGGGACGCCAGTGCCGGACTCAGTAGGGCTTCAAAAGGTTGATTCACTTCCATTCTGAATAAGTCCCACCTGATTAATCGGTTCGGGGCTGGATTCGTTCCGCCGAGGCCACTTGATTAATCGACTCGGGGTTGGATTCATTCCGCCGAGGCCACTTGACTAATCGGCTCGGGGCTGGATTTCGTTCCGCCGAGGCCACTTTGTTTTTCTCAGCTCGGGGTCGGGGTACGTCCCACCGAGTCAGCCCTTCGGACTGGGGACGTAACATTCCCCCAGGTCCAAGTGCCTCTCTTTACTCGGGGTCGGGTTACGTCCCACCGAGTCTACCTCTTTGGACTGGGGACGTAACAGTCCCCCAGGTCCAAGTGCCTTTCTCAGCCCGGGGTCGGATTAAGTCCCACCGAATCTATCAGACCAGACTGAGGATGGAACATCCCCCCAGAGCCAAGTATTTCTCTCAGCTCCGGGTCAGTTCACAGGCAGGCCTCGAATAGGCATGTGAAGGGAAACGTTCAGAACAGATTATGAAAGACAGAAGAAACACATGAAACATCTATTTAATTGCTTAAAGTTGCAGATGGGAAAAATTTATCACAAGAAAAGAAAAGTATGTCAAGTTTACACGGGGCCCCATTCGGGTTACCCCCTTATCAGTCAGGTAACTCTCCTTCAGCAGGACCAGATGGCGGTTGGCTTGGCTCGACCTCAGGAGGAGGAACAGCAGCTCCCACATCGACACCCGGAGAGGCCTCGACAAATGTAATTTCAAGGGTCAGGGGGACCTCAGATCGGACCTCTTCAGCAGGAAGAACCTCAGGCCGGATCTCTTCTGTGGCAGGGGCATGAGGTCGGTCTTATTGAGTAGTTAGGAGGACCGGGGCAACCGAAAGTGGGTCGGGATCCATCACCTTATCGGGGGAAGGGGGCAGCCACTTCTGAAACTCCTCCTCGGACATTTCCCATTTGCAAAAATGAATGGCTGCATGGATTGGCCCCATGTCTAGGTCGGGCAGCACCGTTGGTATAATTTCAGCACAGTCGCCGACCCCTTCAAGACGGATTACATCCTCTCGGCCTCCAACTCAGCCTCTTTCCTCTTAAGCTCGTCAGGAAGCCTCGCCAACTCTTCATCCTTGGCCCGCACTTTAGATTGTTCACTACACACCTCCACCTGTAAGACCCTAATCTCGGCCTGGGCAGCTTTCAAATCCTCTTTAGCAGCGTCGGTATTTTTCCTCTCCAAAGAAACAGCGGCCCTAAAAGCTTTGTTTGTACTGATGGCCTCGGCCGCGACTATCTCATGATTCTTTATCGCCTCTTCCCTATCAGCCAGCCTGGCCTCCACTTCCGTGAGACGGTCTTGAAGCCTCTGGGCTTGACCGCCCTCAGCCAAAAGACTCAAAAAGAGGTCCTTATTCTTGGCCGTAAGGTAGTTTGCCTGCCAAGAAGAAACAAAAGAATCAGAAAATAAACTAAGTCAGGAAGACACAACAGGAATGAGGGAAAGTAACACAACCTTAGCCATCTGAGAACATAGCTCCGTAACCACCTCCTCGTACCCCAGAATCTTCTCCGGAGGTACGGCCTCAGCCAGCTCATTAAAAGCCGGCACCAGGTGGGAAGTAGCTTCCCTAATATCCTTCCCGAGGTCGTCAATGCCAAGGATCACAGAACCCTTCTGTTTCTTAGAAATACCCCCCGACGCCCTCCTCTCCTGCCGAGCAGGAGTCCCATTGCTCTGAGCCCGCTCCTCCTGCAACTCCCGATTTAGTATTGGGTCCACAGCACCAAATGAACGCTTCCGTCTTCTAGAAGACCTTGGAGGATTATCAGGGCGGGTAGCATCAACCAGTGGCGCCCCAGAAGGCGAAGAAAAGCCCTGAGAAGTCGGCTGCTCTACCTCTTCGATCACTTTCCTGGTCTCAGAAATTTCAGGCCGTCTCCGAGAAGTCCCGGCTCCACCATGGTCGGTTTTCTTCGCAGCACCAATCATCCGATCAAGGTATTTTGGTCTCTTCGACATACCTGCAAAAGCAAAGGTAAAAGAAGGGTACATGACCTGAGCATACAAAAAAAAAAAGGAAAAGAAAAAGAGCGAAGAGACAACATCAACATGCTAAATAAACGTGGGAGTAAGATAGAAGATCAATAAGAATCTACTTATCCGACCCGAGACCTTGGGAGGAACAGCCCGAACAAGTCCCGATTCAGCAAATGCCGTATCATTTACCAACTCCCTCCAATGGGTGGCATATCGCCGAGCCCAGCCTACCCGCTTCCGGACCTGGCGGGAGACCCTGGGAGCATCCCTCAACAAGCTAGGAGGAATACAAAAAAGGGGTGAGAATCCAAACATAAAAACTAAAGGCAGGAAAACTATAGGTTTAACTCCTGACCTCCCGCTCTGAAGATGTCCGGGACCAAGATCTCCTCTTCATACGATCTCAGTGCCCGTCCCCAATCTCCAGTGGCCCAGAACCAAAGATCTTTGAAATTCTTGTTGGAGTCGGGGAGTTTACGGACAACGTTTGACGAGTCGGCATAGACAGAAAGGTAGTACCAACCATGGTGAGTCTTTGGGTTGGCCTTCAACTGGTATAACCGCTTCACTTCTTCAAAAGAAGGTTCGCCGAGCCCCGCCCCGCTCGATGCCAAGCTACATACAACCCGGCCAAGATCCTCCAACTGTTTAGACTCAGTTGACAAGGGGCAATCTCCATCTCGGCCAGCATCCAGGTGAAGGAGGGTTGAATTGGCAGCCGGAGCCCACACTCGAAGAAAGATGGAAGAAGGGCCACGGAACCTTCGTCGGGCTGACTGGCACGGTCGCATAGGAGAGGGACCTCAAGAGCAATGTCTATCGGGATGTCGTACTATTGCCGAAGCAGTGCTAGATCATCCTCGGTTATCTTGGAAGGCCGATCCATGTCCAGAGCCGAGCTTTCAAAGCCACCGGGCTCCAGATCCTTCCGAGGAACCCTCTGATGGTACGTGTCCTGTTCGATTTCAGAAGGGGTGGAGGTAGTGTCGAGGTCTTCTATACTGGGTGCTCCCGAGCCCGAGGAGAGCTCTTCAGCAAGAGGAGTCAAGTGTTTTACAGGGTTTGCAGAAGGAGACCTGTCGTCAGACATCCTTGGCATACGAAAAATAAAAGGGGAAGGTCAGTCTACAACCATATTTTTGAAAACGACCAAGGGTTCGCAAGCTATCCTAAGTTTCCAGAAAAACTAAATCTACGAAGTTCTAAGTGCCCTAGCAACATCCGACAAAAACCATGAAATCTACAACAAAAAACACAGCAAGCAAGAAAAAAAGGGAGATGGAGAAGGTCGTTCGGGAAACTTACTTGATCTCTGCTCGGAAAATGGAGAATACTTCGAGAAGCTTTGGGAAAATTGAATCAGACGTTTCGTGGCCGAAGGGAAGAAGAGTTTTGAAGTTGATGAAATTTTTCCAAACAGATGCAAGGATATCGATTTACCTTCTCATTTCAATGTCGGAATAATTCTGACTGTCGGATCATAATAGAGTCTCAGATGTGCGCCAGGTGTCGACTTCAGGAGCAATTCCAAAAAGATGAATGAACGGTTGGGATCGAAAGCATTTTGGTAATAGCAGCGGACGGCTAAACTTGTTCGCTTTTGGCGGGAAACAGGCAGATGCTCGACAAGTGTCTGGTTGGGGGTAAAACCCTAAAAGTGATTTGATGGGCATTTATAGCAGATGTGACGACTGCGCGTCTCGAGAAAGAAGTGCTCGAAAAGACGGTGAAAGGTTTTGTTTTGACGGGAGAAAGGAATCAAAGCCGAGCACTACATTCGGAACCGAGGACATTATGGTAGCACGCCAGTAAAACTACTCTTTTTATAGTTCCCGGCACCAACTCGCATACTCGTTGGAACCAAGAACTAGGGGACAGATGTTGGCGGTGTAAAAAGGCCCTATGACAGTTAAGCAGCACGACAGTGGTAAAATGGGTAATTCCCATCTTGGTCGAAATCATTAAATGCCGACCAGACCACATGAGTAAGAGACCGATCACTTGACGACAGGCGACCGACCACTTGAGACCGGGTGACCTGGCACTATCAGGTCGGCGAAAGCATTCTCAGCTCAGAAGCCTATGATGGCCGACCATGTCTAGACCGACCAGATGGCGAAGCATGCCCAGAAGATAAGACGTCCTATTTCCACGGGGAAAAGGGATAAATTTATCCTACTTTCACACGGAAACTGATAAGTCAATGTCCTGATAGGATAAATAAAATGAAGTTAGTTTCGGATTAGGAATCCTCATAGGAAAAATAGATTGTTTCAACTAGGAATCCTTATGCTAGAAGGAATCTGATTTTTCTGTTATTATAAATAGGAGGGTAGAGTGTGTGTAAAGGATCATGAGAATCATTACCATCAGACTTGTAAAAAACAAGAAGCAGAGCCGAGAATCGTGTTTGAGTAATAAAAGTATCATCCTTTTTGTGCCCGTGGACGTAGGTCGGACCAAGATCCGCCGAACCACGTTAAGTCTCCTTGTCGATTGACATATTATTTGTCTTTTGCTAAGTTTGCTTTTGGTCCCCCATAACCAAACAAATTCACTATTGAGGGAGGATTGTCTCGGGAGTAATATTCCTATATTGCCCTGAGACCAAAATCAGCCGTCAACAGTTGGCGCCGTCAACAGTTGGCGCAGTCAACAGTTGGCGCACACCTGGCGCGTCCGTTTAGTCTTCGAAAGGTAAAATAAACCATTCACATACTATCTAAATTCAGAACCAATGGATTCTTCCCAGGACAGTCTCGAATTGTTCTAAATTTTTATAAGTCTTATATGAATTCTTAAAACGAGATTCTTAGTGATAAGGATAAAAATAATATAAAAAATATATTATATATTTAAAATTCAAAAAAATTAAAATCTTAATTTTTAGAAGGAAAATCCTAATTTTCAATCAACCGCCTGTATCCATTATATCAAAGCAATCTCAAATTCTCTGGTCGTGACATGAAGTTTTATCAAATGGTTTTTGAAATAAACTAATAGATAGTCATTATATCCACTTTTGCAGAAACATTTGCAATACATCTGCATGTTGTACTTGTATCTAAAGGTCAACACAACTCGAGACGGCAAATGCCCTTCTTTAGGTCCTTATATTTTTTTTTCTTAAAGGTAGAGCTTTTTAATTTAAATTTTGAAATAAATTTTAAACCATTGATACTATTTAATCTAATGGTAGATATTAAACATAAAATAATTATTTGATAAAAATAGTTCATTCATCATTAAATTATATGAAATCCATGACATTAATTTGTTGTAAAATTTAAGTTGAAGTGGCCTTATCCCTTTTAAAAATTACTTAAAGCGTCATTTTTATTGTATCTATCTTCGTTATATATATATATATATATATATATATATATATTACATTATCACCTTTGATATTATTTTTAATACAGAATCGTTTTAATCTCAAAGAATATTATTTTGCATTTAGCAATTTTTTTTTTCGAAAAAGAATCATTGAATATTAGTTAAAATTTACTTTTACCCTACTCCATATTAGATTAATTGAATTTTACTTATTTAATAAATAGAAATATTATTTTATCATTTAAAAGTTGGATCCAAATTCCATTAAGTTGAAAGTTACACAACAAGACATTTTAAATAATTGCTAAGATTAATTCAATAATTAACTCGAACCCTGAAAACTAAAGTCAAAAGGAAAATCTGAACCAATTCAAGAGGATTTGAAATCTTCCATGAACTAATTAAAAAAATACTAATAGGCCAACACAATCTAAAGGGACTCAAATATTCAATCAATTAATAGAAAAGTAATGTAGATTAGAGGTTTTTATTTCATAATTGTTAAAGTCATGCGTTCCTGTCTTGAGGATAGTTGAGTTTCAAAAATTTAACTCAAAATTTAGAACTCAAAATTTAATTCTAAAATATATAGCATGATTTTTATATTATTGATAAAGATATTGTTTTAGAAACTCATACGTGTCCTCTTAAAATTTAAGACAATTCATGACCGCTTCTGATATAAACCGCCCTCTTGAGTGTGAATGGTATAGGAGTTAAAAATTGGCTAAAAGTCTACAAAATCGATTAAGAATTGCAAATGGTTAGGTAAACCATCATTCGTCTTCAAATAAATCCAATTTGCAGAAATTGCGGAAGTCTTGGAAACCTAACATCTACTAGAGGCATGTTGACCCAATGGATTCTCCGGACAAAAAAAAAAAAAAAAAGAGGTTTTGTAATAATAAAAGGGATTAGTTAATTAAGATAACAATAACTAATAGAATGAATATAAGCAAAAGCATAGAAAATATTTATATTGATAAAGTACAAACTAACAAACCTTGTGGGGGAATCTCACAACGAGGCAACAGAAGCAAAGCAATCAATCGTTCGCATAGACTTGTTTCCATGACGCATCGGAAAAGGATATAATGGTGATATTATTATGGACATGGGGACACACCTAACCGACCATTATTGTAAAATTATAATCAACTTTTCAATTTTGTACAGCAATAGTTTATTATATCCAATTTGGTGTAGTGTTTCTGTTCTTTAATAGTGATTGACGGTAGATCACTGTAGCTACAGTGGAGAGGTTAGTAAAAATGTTTGTGAGATTGTTTTTAAGAGTATCATTTTTTATCATCATTTTATCACTCTTATGTAAGTTTATCATTTTCTTTAATTTACAAAAGACACATCAACTAAAGCTTTTAATAATTATATATATATATATAAACTAATTTTATACGAATTGTCCTGACATTATATTTAAAAAAAATACAAATTTCAATACATATTTTTTTATCATTTAACGTATTAAAGTTAATGTTTTCTTATTTTTTTAGTCTATCATGATGTTATTAGCATCAAGATATTTGTCTATGATCAGTCATGTATAGACACAAGTTTTTATTGTTTGTAGTTGTAGGTGCCTAATTTTAGCCTATAGACTCATAGGCTCCGTGTCTTCATGTATAGACCCAAATTCAACTGAACTCTGTGTTGTCAGGCTTAACACCTTGAAGGTATGGATTCTCACCACTTTTCCCGGAATGTTCCCCTCTATGGAATATGCCCTGACGTCCTACGAACACCTGTTGGTAGACGATGGCTTCTTCATCATATTTTCCACATGGAAGAGGAGAGACTGGAGGAACTTCTCAACAATACTCCTTCAGGCTTAAGTCCATCAGACTTGAAGGAATGGTCTGTTCCCATGCGTAATTTTTCACCATCTCCCAGTTGATAGGGGGATTATTACCAACCCACACCTTCAGCCTACCTCGAAAGAATTTTAGGTAGTGTAATTGGTGGGGGTTTCCAAGCCTCACATTTGAATCAAAATGTCTTACCACCATTATTTGCCCCATTAACTCTTGTAGGGCATCCCACACTGGTATTTCGGATTTGGGAAATCCTTCTCAAAAGGCCAAATGTACTTCCTGTACTATGAAGTCTCAGATTTGAGGGGATTAGCTTGAGAATGCTCTGCCAATTGCAAGCACAAACAAATATCAAAAATAAAATATTAAAGAATATTTACATATGTTTTTGCTAAAACTGTGAGAGATACAGTATGATCGATGATTCGGTCTCTTTTAGGCACAAATAACTTCAGAGGGGGAGCAAGCCCTCACTCCATGAATTCCATCTCAGGCACAAAGGCCTTGTGGAAGGGAGTCAAAAATTCTTTCCCTTTCGAATTTGGACAATATGGAAACCCTTTGGCTCAAATTGTAAATAATAGAGAGAAGGGAAGTCGTTGAGCGAGAAAAAATACATGTCTATTAACAGCATATTAATAGCACCAAAGGCTTATAACCCTAGCAAAATGGACGGGTTCATGAACAAAAGTGATACGTTCATCACCAATAAGAACTCTAGGATAAGGGGATGGAGAAGGGAGGTCCATGTGCTAAACCTGTTACTTGAATAAAATGGCAACAATAAAAAGAAAATTGAAGGAACTTCACTCTTTAAATAGGCATAGTTGGGTGAAACCCTTCGTAAAATCGTGCATAACTTTTCAGATTCCCATTTATTAGACGTCTTTCTCATTTATGAGACGTCATTTCACAAAAATAACAGTAAAGGCCGACAATCGAAGCGATGCAACACGTGTCAACATTCAAAGATTCATTTATTTCAATTAAATGGTCTGATGGGGGAGTGGATGTAGGTACCTAATTTTAGTCATGTACCATAGGCCACGTGTCATCCTACAGTTAAATAATCCCCAACACGACTCCTTTGTGGAACTACTACAGGTAAAGAAAGGTCCAATGAAAGGATGACACCCGTCATGGTACTGTTGAACAATACTAATAGTTTAGAGATGTCATGATGAACTCTGAAGTTTGAAGACTTCCAGAGAAACTTCTTGACTAATCAGATTACTCCGAAGTGACATCACTCCAAGGCTATTCCATTTCGAAATGTCGAAACTATGTGGTCAGTCCAATCCAATCTAGACATATTCTGAAGAAAATTTATTACGAAATTCATTAACATTTTGACCTTAATATCATAACTATGAAGTACATGATGTCACATATGATAAACTGAGGTTAGTGGACTTTAATGGAAATCCTCTTATCTTAACATGTGTAATCACACCTATTACTATATTTTAACATGACTCATGATATGTGTACACAATGCAATCATAGAGCAGTCCAATAATGGATAGATGTCAACCAAAGGTTGAAACCCCCACATTCATTACACTATATAAGCCAATTAGCAATGAGAAGAATGGTTTCATCATATTCGATTACGTTCAACTTGATTCTGTTGGAGCGGATGTGGAACCCATAGAGTCGGATTGGTGCTCCGCGCAGCGGAAGTGGATCTCACTCGTGGATATCTAGTATGAGTGTATTTTAAAATATTTTATGTAAAATTAAATTCTATTTCGAGTTCGTGGGACAAAACGGAGTCCGGAAATGGAGAAATTGAGAAAATAAAGTTTCAATGTGTATCAGCTCTGCGCATCGCGACACAAAAACTTGGGCGTCGAGACGTTCCAAAGTGCAAAACAACTACGAGAGCTTAACGTCTCTACGTCGCGACATGGATGGGTGAGCGTTGCGACGTGCTTAGGTCTGATGCTCAATGTCACAACGCTGGAGGGGTAGACTCACACGACGCTGCCCTAGGCAGTGAGCAATTTCTCCTTTCTACTTCAAACCAATACTAAACACTTCCAATTTTCTCCTAATACTTCAAACACCTAAAATCTAATTTTAGCATTATAACCACCATCAATACATGTTATACAACTATCATATATGTAATTGAAAAAATAATATATACATTTGTTTGAATCTAAACAAAAACAAATTTAGAATTGTAGGCATTGCATTTTTACACATTAGCCCAATGATGAGTCTCGTATGGAGGCAACTACTTCTTTAGTCATGAAAGCCGCGGGAAACGGACGTTGGAAGGGTAAAGTTGGAAAATGGAATTTTTGTTGGATTTAACCTCGTTGTGTAGCTTCGGTTGCTTGTTGGACTTCCGTTTCAAAGCTTATCTTAGGCCCAAAACCCTCATAGACCACCTACCAAACCCAAACCAAACCCAAAATACCCAAACCAAACCCAAATACCCAAGTCAAACCAAGTCAAACCAAAGCCCACGCCCATATAGCCTTATTCACGCCCATGGCTTCCTAGATTAGGGATATGCACATTTATCACATGCTAAAATCAAGTCAAATCCCTTCCTAATTAAAATAAATCTCATAGATCCCTTTCCTAATCAAAAGCAATCACCATCCTAAATAAGGAGATTCATTCCTTGTGAGATACAAATCAGGAGATGTCACCATCAATGAGAAATCCTTCTCCTATTCAAATTAGGAAAGTCTTCTCTCTTTTGCCTATAAAAAGAGGCCTTCACCCCCATTCAAAACCTAGCACACATACTCCCCCAAGCACGTCCCAAACACTTTCTCAAGCCTCCTTGCACGTCCAAAACCTCCTTGAAGCCTCCTTGCACGTCCAAAACCTCCTTGAAGCCTCCATTGCCGCATCATTCATCATTCACCACAACACCCTTCACGCCTAAGCCCCTTTTCACAGCCCTCCATTGCTGAGTTCTAGCCACCATTCACAGCCCTAAAACACCTTAAAATAAGCCTCAAATACAGCCCCAAAGTCGCACAAAAGACCCCCCATTCACAGCTCCAATTCAGCGCCCAAAACAGTCCCGAAACACACCCCTCACTGCACCTTGAACTGCACAGTTTCGTCCCCTGTTATGGTCAGTTCTTGTTGCATCTTTAACCCATAAAACAGTCCTAAAATCACCTAAACACCATCCCAAAAACCTCCATAAAGTTTCCCTAAAAAATCCCTACAAACGCACCTCCCTAAGCCTTCAAAATCACCCAAAACAGTCCGCTAAACCATCAAGACAGTGACCTGAAACGTAGCAGCGAAGCAGCAGCGAAACGGACTTGAAACAGCAGCCCGAACAGCAAAACAGCCAGCGAGGAAAGACGTTGAATTGGTGAACTAAAAGAGTAGCGGATCATTCACCCTTCCAACGGACGTGTAACTAACGCCCTTTCTTAGACGACAAAAGAGGTTAGACCTGAGGGCACCTTTCTACTTATCTTCTTTATTGTTGTTTTATTTATTTGATATATAATGGCATGAGAGTCGTTTGAAGTATGATGTGATTGTTGGGTGAGCGGGATATGTGTTCCCTTTTGTGGTATATCGGATGGAAACCCGGACGTAAATTCCATAGCCGATTCCGAATGGACGGTAGTATGGTCTGCACTCGGGATACAATGCCACGTACCACTTAAGATACACGTATCTCGTCTCATCCAAATTTGTATTTGAGCATGTTATAGTCTTTAGGTTATATGTTTATTATTTAAAGCATGGTTTAATTTAGTTTGTTATTTATTTGTTAAAGCATGTTTAGGTTGTCCATTATGCATGTTCTTAGTTTATGATGCGTTTGGGTAATGATTTATTAATGTTGATTTAATGGTTCAATATGCTTGTTGCGTTACATTGAGTGAAATATTTGGATGAAAGCATGTTAGATCTAAGTACCCTTGAGCATGAATGATGAATAGATTCGGTTAGTTTATTGCACAAATTATATCATCACAAGTGACATAAGTAAGGGACCATTTCGAACCCAACGGTTTGAGGTCTTCCCTTGTGAGGGGTGAGTGCGGCCTTAAATCTTTGTCCCGGTTCACACCGGGTGGCGACTCCATGTTATTTTATACTTCCCAACTAGGCCGCGAGTCTAGAACAGCGTCGCCCAGATTCTGTTGTGTACAGTCTGGCGACTCCACTGGGGATATTAGAGAATTGGCCTCGAAATCATGTCTTGTGATGTGTATAATTTGTGATTTAGTTGACCATTTCTATAGTGGGTTGAGGGGTTTAATCAAAGGCTTTGTTGAAGCTAGGTGATGGTTGGGTGTCTTCCTTCACTCACTACCACTTCGGGGAAAAGCTGTGAAGGCACCTAGATAAATCATTACTTGTAGCTCGTTGTGACATACTAGTTTGGAGGACTCGTTGTTTATTCCTGACACCAAGCGATAAGAGCCTAAGGCTTGGGTACTTAAGAGAGCCTCGCTCCACCTTCCATCTGGGGAATCTACAATGGGAAATCCATTCGACAGTTAGTCACACACCGTAACTCGTTGGCACGTACCGTAAGGTATAAAAAAGGTGCACTCACTTGGTCGCTTGAACCCTTGAGTGGGGAGTCCTAGTTGTGGGTAATCCTTCGTCAAACGAGAGCCTTTGTCCACACTCCTGTAAACCCACATGTGAACCATAGTTGTATGACCTATAGGGGCCACCCTTTATGCTTTTGATAACCCCATGCATATTGTGTCTCATACATCACATGCATCTCATGCATACATGCATCATGTTAACCCTCGTGTCTTAAAAGCCATCATAGATATCCGTTGGGTTAGGGATAAAAGAAGACTTGTCAAGAAGAGTTTAGAAAACATGGATATCAAGGAAAAGGAAACTGAGGAACAGAAAATCTTACGGCAATGATAGAAAGACCATGGTGGGCCAAAAAAAAAAAAAAGAAAAAAAAGGAGAAAAAAAAAAGAGAAAAAAAAAAAGAAAGAAAAAAGAAGAAAAAAAAAAAGGAAAAAAAAAGAAAAGAAAATTGTTTGTTTTTAGTCATTGATAGTTAGACATAAGTCCGATGATGAAATTGATTGCTTTAAGGTGAAACCTTAGAAACGATAAACTCTTGATGTGCTTTTATCTGATACTTTGAGTGATTGATCTATGTTAGACTCGTAAACACTCCACTATAGGTTCTTAGCGGTGAAAACCTGAGTAACTAGCAAGGTGACTAGTTGAAGAAATTATAGGTCGGTGAATGACCGTTTGCTTAGATGTCTATCTTGATTTGCTTATGTTATGATGTGTGGTATGGTTGAAAATGAAAGAAAAGTCTCTAAAGAAAAGAATTGAACCACCTATAACCGATAAGCGTGAAGCTACCCATGGGCGAGTATTAGGACCACTATGAGGAGAAATGCTACCTTAAAGGGTAGGTGTGTTGAAAAAAAAAAGAGAAAAAAAAAAGAAAAAGAAAAAAAGAAAAAAAAAAGAAGTTCAAAATGAAAAGAAAAAAAGAAAGAGATAAAAGAGAAAGAAAACCATACCACATTGAGCACAAAAAAAAAAAGCAATTGCAGGCATAATTGAGACATCTAGGTTGGTTTGACCCATCGATCCCGATTATTGACGAAATCATTGAGTTAGCTTACCTGGGGATGAATCTGCGAAAGAACCTTTGCACACACACACTTTGAGTCTGGCATAGATCATTTATTCAAAGACTTGGATTTGAGTTTCATTGAATGTTTTGAAGGTTCTCTGGTTTCATTACTATGCATTCTTTGAGGACAATGATATGTATAACTATTGAGACTATTTCGTAGCATAGTATGATGATATAGAAGGCCCCACCATATGGTTCATCTTGATCAAGTACAAAACAGCAGAGAGCAGAAAGCGAAATCAAGACTGGGGGCGACCAGTCTACTACATCGTGAATCAGGGACATAATAAGATATTGAGTCATGAGACTAGAGAGAAGACTGAGCAATCACCTGGAGAACTGATGGAAAACCTAACCCAGCGGGATAGGAAAATCATTTATGCATGCATGCATACACGTAACATATTTTGCATTCTTTTTTGTGTTTGTTTTGTTTTTCACAGGTTTCAAAGAAGAAAAAGAGAAAGCGGCAAAGACAAGCCAACCAGAATCAGCAACATACGAGTAGTAGTTTTGGGGATGAGTCCCAGGGCTGAGGCCCATATCAGTATCAGCATGGGGCGAGGCCCACATCAGTATCCGTTTGGGGCGAGGCCATATCAGTATCAGCATGGGGCGAGGCCCACATTAGAGTCAGCATGAGGGCAAGGCCCATATCAGTATTTGTTTGGGGATGAGTCCCGGGGTTGAGGCCCACATCAATATCCGTTTGGGGCGAGGCCCACATCAGTTTGGGGCGAGGCCCACGTCAGTATCAGTTTTGGGGCAAGGCCCACATCAGTTTCAGTTTTGGGACGAAGCCCACATCAGTATCAACTCAAGGCTGAGGCCCACATCATCAAAATTTTGGAATGAATCCCAGGGCTGAGGCCCACATCGTCAGATTTTGGAATGAATCCAGTGAATGAATCCCAGGGCTGAGGCCCACATCGTCAGATTTTGGAATGAATCCAGGGAATGAATCCCAGGGCTGAGGCCCACATCGTCAGATTTTGGAATGAATCCCAGGGCTGAGGCCCACATCGTTAGAATATGGAATAAATCCAGGGTGAATCCCAGGGCCGAGGCCCACGTCGTCAGAATTTGGAATGAATCCCAGGGCCGAGGCCCACGTCTTCAGAATTTGGAATGAATCCCAGGGCCGAGGCGCACGTCTTCAGAATCCCAGGGCCGAGGCCCATGTCGTCAGAATTTGGAATGAATCCCAGGGCCGAGGCCCACATCAGCATCAGTTTAGGGCGAGGCCCACATCTTTATCAGTATCAGTCTTGTCGGGTATGGCATTCTAGGGGCGAGGCCCACATTACATCAGTTTGGCCGGGTATGGCACTCTGGGGGCGAGGCCCACATCACATAAGATCAGTTCTGCCGGGAATGGCACTCCTAGAATGAAGATATAGTCCGGGAATGGACAGCTCAAGAATGAGCACGCCGATAATGGCATGCCTGGAATGGCACTCCGAGAATGGAGATATAGTCCGGGAATGGACAGCTCGAGAATGAGCACGCCCAGAATGGATCACAGTTAGAGAATGAACAAGCCGAGAATGGCACTCCGAGAATGGAGCACAGTTCGAGAATGAACAAGCCGAGAATGGCACTCCGAGAATAGAGCACAGCTCAAGAATGAGCACGTCGAGAATGGCACTCCGAGAATGGAGATATAGTCCGGAAATGGATAGCTCAAGAATGAGCACGCCGAGAATGGCACGCCGGGAATGGCACTCCGAGAATGGAGATATAGTCCGAGAATGGACACGCCGAGAATGACACGCCGGGTATGGCACTTTGGGGGCGAGGCCCACATCATTATTAGCATCAGTTTTTTTTCCGGGTATGGCACTCCGGGTACGGAGACATCAGTATCAGATCAGCCAGGTACGGCACTCCGGGTATGGAGACATCAGTATCAGATCAGCCAGGTACGGCACTCCGGGTATGGAGATATCAGTTTTGCCAGGTACGGCACTCCGGGTATGGAGATATCACAAGCTGCAACACCCTAGGTACGGGGTTAAAATTCAGACATTTGTGGCTCTCTAGGTACGGAGACGTCACCGCGACACCCTAGGTACGGGGTTAGTATTCAGATATTTGTGGCACT
>SKCR01036914.1:0-68961 GCA_019454045.1 Zanthoxylum bungeanum | reverse complement strand
TATGGCCCCCAAATGGAGCTCACGGCATTGTGAGAGAATTTTGGGTTTTTTTGTGTCCTATGGTGTTTTGATGTTTTGAGCATGATTAATTCATCCTAGAAATGATTTAGAATCATTCAAATTGATTGGATCAATTTCGGACTAAAACGGACAAAATACCATATAAGGGTAATTTGGTAATTTCACTTGAATTTGATTCATTTGAAATTTTTTTTCATTATTTCATTATTGGGTAATTAAATAAATGTGTTTTTTTTATTTAATCCAAGAAAAAGTTTTGAAATCTGAAAATCGGATTTTCACCTCTTCCGCTGCGTTACCGGATTCACCCCCTAAATAACCCCAACACCCCTTTCCTCACAAGCCCCTTTGCCTCACACCAAAAACTGCTGCACCACAAGTCTCCCTCACTCACGTTGCTGCCTCACCATCAAGCCTTAGTGCCCCCTGCACTTAATCCCCCACACAAGCCACAGCCCACAATCAACGCAGCCCTCATCACGTAAGCTTCCCACTCACAGCCTGCCATAAACCCTTCACGCCAAGTCCCCTCATTCACGCCACTTCCCTTTCACTCACCTGCCCCCCACGTACTAGCTTCAAGCCACTGCCCTTCACGCCTAATCATCCTTCAACACAAACCTGCCCCTTTAACGCCCTCTCTACACACGTCATCTCCACTCACAAGACCTCAGCCCTCCACGTTAGCCCTAAAACCAACTGAACACATTAACAACAAGCCACCAGCCTCCACTCACTAGCCCCCTAATCAGTCAACAAAATCAGCGCCACATAACCCTTCATCCAGAAAACTCCTCGCACATAACCTCCTCCACAATCAGCCCAAATAGCCGCATATCATCACTCCAAATTGCACGCATAAAGAACCCAAAACAGCCGCATATCACAGCCCCGCACTGCAACGCAAACTGTGCTCCCTGCACACCTAAAAAACTGCCCAAAACAGTCCCCAAATTAACCCAAAATTGCACCTAAAAAAACAGCCCAAACAGTCCAAAAAACCGCAAAAACAGTAGCCTAAATTACCAAAAATAGTGACCATAAAATACAACAAAAGCAGCGAATCGGAGTAAAGCAGCAGCCCAGACAGCGAAACAACGAGAAAAATCGTGGATTAGTGAACCAGAAAAGTTGCAGAGCATTCTCCCTTCCGACGGCCGTTAACGCCCTTTCGGGAGACGACAAAAGAGTTTAGACCTGAGGGCACCTTTTTATTTATTATCTTTCGTTTATTTTGTTTATTTTAAAAATATTATCGCATGAGAGTCGTTTGAAGCATGATGTGATTGTTGGATGAGCGGAATATGTGTTCCCTTTTGTGGTATATAGGATGGAAACCCGGACGTAAATTCCGTAGCCGAATCCGAAGGACGGTAGTGCGATTTGTACTCGGGATACAACGCCACGTACCACTTAAGAGACACGTATTTCGTCTCATCCAAACTTGTGTTTGAGCATGTTGTAGTTCGTAGGTTATTTATATTTGTTATTAAGCATGATTAGGTTGTTAGCATGTCATTCATCTTAAGCACGATTTAGTCGATAGAAAGTTATTTCTTTATGCATGATTAGGTTGTTTTCACATTAGGGATTTAATTTATATTTATGCTTAGATTCTTATTTATTTTCCGCATTAGATAATTGAGCATGCTTGTGTGATGATTGTATGTTATTGCTGTTTGCCGTTATGACAACTTTGAAGTATGCGAACTTAGATATAGGTTCTCATTGTTATTATTATGCATGCGGACTTAGGCGTAGATTACCCTTGAGCATGAATGTTGAATAGATTCGGTTAGTTTATTGCACAAATCACATCATCACAAGTGACATAAGTAAGGGACCATTCCGAACCCAACGGTTTGAGGTATTCCCTTGCGAGGGGTGAGTGTGGCCTTAAATCTTTGTCCCGGTTCACACCGGGTGGCGACTCCATGTTATTTTGTACTCCCAACTAGGTCTTGAGCCTGGAACAGCATGCGTCGCCCGATTTCTGTGTCCCACAGTCTGGCGACTCCAGTGGGGATAGAGAATTGGCCCCGAAATAATGTCTTGTAATGATTGGATTTGTGCTTTAATTAACCGTGTCTACAGTGGGTTGAAGGGGTTTAATTAAAGGCATTGTCAGCGAGAGCCTTCGTCAGCGAAAACCTTTGTCTGCACTCCCGTAAACCCACATGTGAACCTTAGTCGTAGAACTAGTAGAAATTATTTTTTTTTGTTGATGTTTTGGACCGTCGTCATTTGGATACGGTTGGACCTTTTGTCAAAAGATGTGAACTTGTTGGGCCATTTAAACTAGGACGAGTTCGTGTCCTTTGACAGTTGGGCCAAAAGCTTCTAAAATGTCGATGGGCCATTTTATGTTTGGGCCTCTTATCATTTGAAGTTGTTTAGCCATGTTATCGCAAAGTGTAAACATGTTTGGCCTTTTCAACTGGGACAAGTTTGCACCGCGCAATAGTATGATTGAATACTTTAAAATGATAATGAGCCAACTAGTGTAAAATTTTTTAAATGAGCTTATATATTACATACATTGCACGTATCTCATGCATCTCATGCATACACGTATCATGTTAACCATGTGTCTTAAAAGCCATCATAGATATCCGTTTGGTTAGGGGTAAAAGAAGACTTGTCAAGAAGATTTTAGCAAACATGGATAGCAGGGAAAAGGAAATCGAGAAACAGAAAACCTTACGGCAAGGATAGAAAGACCATTGGGGGGGCCTTCAAAAAAAAAGAAAGAAACAAAAAGAAAAAAAAACAAAAGAAAAAAAAGAAAATGAAAAAAAAAGAAAAAAAAAAAAAAAAAAAAAAGAGAAAAAAAATTGTTTGTTTTTAGTCCTAATAGTTATGCATAAGTCCGATGATGAAATTGATTGCTTTAAGGTGAAACCTTAGAAACGATAAACTCTTGAGGTGTTTTTATCAGATGCTTTGAGTAATTGATCTATGTTAGACTCGTAAGCACTTGATTATGGTTCTTAGCAATGAAAACCTGAGTAGTTAGCAAAATGACTAGTTGAAGAAATTATAGGTTGGTGAATGACCGTTTGCTTAGATGTCTATCCTGATTTGCTTATGTTATGATGTGTGGTATGGTTGAAAATGAAAGAAAAGTCTCTAAAGAAAAGAATTGAACCACCTATAACCGATAAGCGTGAAGCTACCCATGGGCGAGTATTAGGACCACCATGAGGAGAAATGCTACCTTAAAGGGTAGGTGTGTTGAAGAAAAAAAAAAGAAAAAAAGAGAGAGAGAAAAAATGAAGAGAAAAAAAGAAAGAGACAAAAGAGAAAGAAAACCATACCACATTGAGCATAGAAAAGCAACTTCAGGCATAATTGAGACATCTAGGTTGGTTTGACCCATCGATCCCGATTTTTGAAACGAAATCATTGAGTTGGCTTTACCTGGGGATGAATTCGCAAGGAACCTTTGTATACACCCACTTTGAGTCTGGCTTAGATCATTTATTCAAAGACTTGGATTTGAGTTGCATTGAGTGTTTTGAAGGTTCTCTGGTTTCATTACTGAGCATTCTTTGAGGACAATGATATGTATAACTATTGAGACTAGTTCATAGCCTATAGCATGATGATATGGAAGGCCCCACCATGTGGTTCATCTTGACCAAGTGCAAACAGCGGAGAGCAGAAAGCTAAACCAAGACTGGGGGCGACCAGTCTACCACATCGCGAATCAGAGACATAACAAGATATTGAGTCATGAGACCAGAGAGAAGACTGAGCAATCACATGGAGAACTGGCGGAAGACCTAACCCAACGGAATAAGGAAATTCATTCATGCATGCATGCATACACGTAACATATTTCGCATTCCCTTTTTGTGTTTTTTTTTGTTTTGTATTCACAGGTCTCAAAAGAAGAAAAAGAGAAAGCAACAAAGACAAGCCCACCAGAAACAAAAACATAGCATCATCAGTTTCAAGAATAAATCCCAGGGTCGAGGCCCACATCGTCAGAGTTTTGGAAATCCGAGAATGAATCCTAAGGCCGAGGCCCACGCTGTCAAAGTTTTAGAATGAATCCAGGAATGAATCATAGAGCGAAGCCCACATTATTATTAGCATCAGTTTTTCCGGGTATGGCACTCTGGGGGCGAGGCCCACATTATCATCAGCATCAATAGCAGGCTTGCCGGGTATGGCATTCAGGGGGTGAGGCCCACATTGGTTCAGTATTAGTTCTGCTGGGTATGGCATTATGGGGGCGAGGCCCACATTGGTTCAGTATCAGTTATGCCAGGTACGGCACTCAGGATATAGAGATATTAGATCAGTTCTGCCAGGTACGGCACTTCGGGTATGGAGATATCAGATCAGCTCTGCCAGATACGGCACTCCGGGTATGGAGATATCAGATCAGTTCTGCTAGGTATGGTAATCCGAGAATGGATCAGAGTTCGAGAATGAACAAGCCAGGAATGGAAATCCGAGAATGGATCAGAGTTCGAGAATGAACAAGCCGAGAATGGTAATCCGAGAATGGATCAGAGTTCGAGATGGACAAGCCGAGAATGGTAATCTGAGAATGGATCAGAGTTCGAGAATGAACAAGCCGGAATGGTAATCCGAGAATGGATCAGAGTTCGAGAATGAACAAGCCGGGAATGGTAATTCGAGAAATGAGCAGAGTTCGAGAATGAACAAGTCGAGAATGGCACTCCGAGAATGGAGCACAGTTCGGGAATGAACAAAAGCCGAGAATGGTAATCCGAGAATGGATCAGAGTTCAAGAATGGAACAAGCCGAGAATGGTAATCCGAGAATGGATCAGAGTTCGAGAATGAACAAGCCGGGAATGGTAATCCGAGAATGGATCAGAGTTCGAGAATGAACAAGCCGGGAATGGTAATTCGAGAAATGAAGTACAGTTCGGGAATGAACAAAGCCGGGAATGGCACTCCGAGAATGGAGCACAGTTCGGGAATGAACAAAAGCCGGGAATGACACTCCGAGAATGGAGCACGGTTCAGGAATGGATCACCTCACAGCACGGTTCGGGAATAGACCACCTCACAGTAACAGTTTGGGAATGGACCACCTCACTATAATGGTTCAGGAATGGACCATCTCATACAGTACAGTTCGGGAATGAACCATTACATCAGCATCAGCATCAGTTTTGAGGATGAGTCCAGGGCCGAGGCCCACATCAGTATCAGTCTGGGGGCGAGGCCCATATCACTATCAGTTTGGGGCGAGGCCCATATCAGTCTAGGGGCGAGGCCCACATCAGTTTGGGGCGAGGCCCACATTAGTATCAGTTTGGGGCGAGGCCCATAACAGTTTGGGGCGAGGCCCACGTCAGTTTCAGTCTGGGGGCGAGGCCCACGTCAGCATCAGTTTGTGGCGAGGCCCACATTAGTGTCAATTTGGGGCAAGGCCCATATCAGTTTAGGGCGAGGCCCACATAGGTATCAGTTTGGGGCGAAACCCATATCAGTTTGGGGGCGAGGCCCACATCAGTACAAGTCTGGGGGCGAGGCCCATATCAGAATCAGTTTTGAGGGCGAGGCCCACATAGGTATCAGTTTGGGGCGAAGCCCATATCAGTTTGGGGCGAGGCCCATATCAGTACAAGTCTGGGGGCGAGGCCCACATCAGAATCAGTTTTGAGGCGAGGCCCACATCATTATTAGTCTGGGGCGAGGCGCACATCAGTATCAGTCTGGGGCGAGGCCCACATCAGTATCAGTTTTGGGGCGAGGCCCACATCAGTATCAGTTAAGGGCGAGGCCCACATCAGTATCAGTTTTGGGGGCGAGGCCCACATCATCATCAGTTTGAGGGCGAGGTCCCTATTGTCAGCGGTATTGGGATGCGTCCCAGGGTCGAGGTGCCCCTGTTGTCGGTTGTAGTTCTGGGATGCGTCCTAGGGTCGAGGTGCCCACTACATCAATCATATTGAGGGCGAGGTCCCTATTGTCAGCGGTGTTGGGTCGAGGTGCCCAGGGTCGAGGTGCCCCCGTTATCGGTTGTAGTTCCGGGTCGAGGTGCCCAGGGTCGAGGTGCCCACTACATCATCAGTTCGAGGGCGAGGTCCCTATTGTCAGCGGTGTTGGGTCGAGGTGCCCAGGGTCGAGGTGCCCCCGTTGTCGGTTGTAGTTCCGGGTCGAGGTGCCCAGGGTCGAGTGCCCACTACATCATCAGTTCGAGGGCGAGGTCCTTATTGTCAGCGGTGTTGGGTCGAGGTGCCCCCGTTGTCGGTTGTAGTTCCGGGTCGAGGTGCCTAGGGTCGAGGTGCCCACTACATCATCAGTTCAAGGGCGAGGTCCCTATTGTCAGCGGTGTTGGGTCAAGGTGCCCAGGGTCGAGGTGCCCCCGTTGTCGGTTGTAGTTCCGGGTCGAGATGCCCACTACATCATCAGTTTGAGGGCGCGGTCCCTATTGTCAGCGGTGTTGGGTCGAGGTGCGAGGTGCCCCCGTTGTCGGTTGCAGTTTCGGGATGCGTCCCAGGGTCGAGGGCCCACTGCATCATCATCACAGTTCACATTCGGTGGTTCGGGAACAAAGCCTATAGGTCGAGGCGCCTCGCCACCATATCTACTACATCAGCAGATCAGTTCGAAGCAGCGACAAACCAGGTGGCAGCTGGCGAGCCAGGTAAGTGAAAACGCATTGCACGTACTTTGATAGGATTGTCATTGTCACACACTGCACAAGTCCCATCAAAGTGGGGGCGACTGTAGGCACTGTATTTTTGCATATAAGTCCCGATGATGAGTCTCGTTTGGAGACACTACCTCTTTAGTTTTGAAAGCCGCGGGAAACGGATGTTGGAAGGGTAAAGTTGGAAATTGGTATTTTTGATGGATTTAACTCGCTTGTTTCGCTTCGGGTTCGCTTGTTGGACCTATATTTTAAAACACACCAAGCCCAATCCAAAAATAATTAAAAAATATTTAAAACACAAATTAAAATCCATTTAAACTAAATCAAATTAAAGTCCAATCCAATTATAACCAATTAAATTAAATTCACAAATTAAATTAAACTAAATCTAATTAAATTAAATTTCAAAATTAAATAAATCACTCACCTAATTTAAATAATTTCTTACCTTAAATAATTAAAATTAAAATACACACATGTCTAATTGATTTGTTTCCTTTTCAAACCCATGCACAACCCTAACCCTAATACCCTACTATAAAATATGACATAAACCAACCCTATTCCTCTGGATCCCCACGGCCACAAACAAAAAATAATAAAACCCAAGCCTCATCATCTCTTAAACTCTCAGACAGCCAACAATAAGCAAAACCCTAACCCACAGCCGGCCTCCATCTCTATCTCCCTCTCTGTATGTAACAAAAACCCTAAAAGAAACAACTCTCCTGGATCTCTGATCAACCCTCTCTCTCACGACCTCAGCTCTCTCTCTAACCCTCACGCAAAAAACCTTCTCTCTCACAAAAAAAACACATCAAATAAGACACTCGGCTCTCTCTCCTCTTCAACAAGCAACTCACGGCCTCCCCTTTCCTCACAAGCCCCTTTGCCTCACACCAAAAACTGCTGCACCACAAGTCTCCCTCACTCACGTTGCTGCCTCACCATCAAGCCTTAGTGCCCCCTGCACTTAATCCCCCACACAAGCCACAGCCCACAATCAACGCATCCCTCATCACGTAAGCCTCCCACTCACAGTCTGCCATAAACCCTTCACGCCAAGTCCCCTCATTCAACGCCACCTGCCCTTTCACTCACCTGCACCCCCACGTTACTAGCTTCAAGCCACTGCCCTTCACGCATAATCATCCTTCAACACAAAACCTGCCCCTTTAACGCCCTCTCAACACGTCATCTCCACTCACAAGACCTCAGCCCTCCACGTTAGCCCTAAAACCAACTGAACACATTAACAACAAGCCACCAGCCTCCACTCACTAGCCCCCTAATCAGTCAACAAAATCAGCGCCACATAACCCTTCATCCAGAAAACTCCTCGCACATAACCTCCTCCAAAATCAGCCCAAATAGCCGCATATCATCACTCCAAATTGCACGCATAAAGAACCCAAAAACAGCCGCATATCACAGCCCTCACTGCACGCAAACTGTGCTCCCTGCACACCTAAAAACTGCCCAAAACAGTCCCCAAATTAACCCAAAATTGCACCTAAAAAAACAGCCCAAACCAGTCCAAAAAACCGCAAAAACAGTAGCCTAAATTACCAAAAATAGTGACCATAAAATACAACAAAAATAGCAGTGAATCGGAGTTAAAGCAGCAGCCCAGACAGCGAAACAACGAGAAAAATCGTTGGATTAGTGAACCAGAAAAGTTGCAGAGCATTCTCCCTTCCGACGGCCGTGTAACGCCCTTTCGGGAGACGACAAAAGAGGTTAGACCTGAGGGCACCTTTTTATTTATTATCTTTCGTTTATTTTGTTTATTTTAAAAATATTATCGCATGAGAGTCGTTTGAAGCATGATGTGATTGTTGGATGAGCGGAATATGTGTTCCCTTTTGTGGTATATAGGATGGAAACCCGGACGTAAATTCCGTAGCCGAATCCGAATGGACGGTAGTGCGATTTGTACTCAGGATACAACGCCACGTACCACTTAAGAGACACGTATTTCGTCTCATCCAAACTTGTGTTTGAGCATGTTGTAGTTCATAGGTTATTTATTTGTTATTAAAGCATGATTAGGTTGTTAGCATGTCATTCATCTTAAGCACGATTTAGTCGATAGAAAGTTATTTCTTTATGCATGATTAGGTTGTTTTCACATTAGGGATTTAATTTATATTTATGCTTAGATTCTTATTTATTTTCCGCATTAGATAATTGAGCATGCTTGTGTGATGATTGTATGTTATTGCGTGTTTGCCGTTATGACAACTTTGAAGTATGCGAACTTAGATATAGGTCCTCATTGTTATTATTATGCATGCGGACTTAGGCGTAGATTACCCTTGAGCATGAATGTTGAATAGATTCGGTTAGTTTATTGCACAAATCACATCATCACAAGTGACATAAGTAAGGGACCATTCCGAACCCAACGGTTTGAGGTCTTCCCTTGCGAGGGGTGAGTGCGGCCTTAAATCTTTGTCCCGGTTCACACCGGGTGGCGACTCCATGTTATTTTGTACTCCCAACTAGGTCTTGAGCCTAGAACAGCATGCGTCACCCGATTTCTGTGTCCCACAACATGCCAATTACATCTCATCAATGTGAGGCTTTTCACTTGTTGTAACCATCAAATTGGCTGGGTCGGGCCCACACATTTTGGTCCGGCATTCTTGTACGCAGGACACGCGGGTGCACACGAGCCAAGCTTGATTCGGATTTGATTTGCACCCCCCCCCCCCCCGCACGTAGAGAGAGCCTCTATCCTTATAACTCTTACCCATCTACTAATGAACAATCATATATAAGCATAATTTCATCTCTATAGCTTTCCCATATGGGACAAGCTAACTTCTCTTTATTTTCTAACACCAATGGGTGAACTTTGAGCAACAATTTCTCATTCACCCAAACATCATTTTAAGCATATGAATATACCATTTCGAAGTACTCACGGAGGAGTATCCGAATCATTCAATAACAACCACTAACACGAAGTGGACCATGCTTAAAATTGAGCCTCAAAATGCTTACTCATAAGCATTTTTTCCAACAATCCCCCACATGAATGAAATTGGCGAAAAAAGTCGAATAAAATTATTTTATAAAACATTTTGTTTTGACCTAGAAGAGTTCAACGGTTCAACACCTGCATAGGATAGGTAGGCCTCAGCCTTTGAACCTTCCCTTGTGAAAATATATCTCATTTACTGGCTGACAGTGGACGCGATGTCATTGAACTGTACTGCCGTTCATGTAAATGGAGAATATATATCACACAGATATTTAACCTAACACATCTGAGTTCTCATTATTATGTTCATTTTGGCCATGAACATCAACCTGGTTCTGCAAGAGTTTCTAAGAATTGAGCCCCGTACAATTCCCTTTGAAGCGGCCCCACTTTTCTCTCACATATGTGATTTCTTATTTAAGAGCATCTCGTAATACTCTGCTCGGATTCCCGACGCATAAGAATCATTAAAAGCCTTTGCTTAACATCAATCCATACGAGCATCACTGTTTCATTTCACCATAGGAATGGACTATAGGGTAACCCCCCCCCCCCCCACACAGTGAACCAATTATGTCTTTTACGAGTAGGTTGTCCTATTGAACCTAGATCTTGGGATCTCCAGTCAACAAGGTTGGGTTTTCCTTCGTAATAAACATTTATCTAATGGGGTTTAATCTCATTCCCCTCGATGATTTCACAACCAACTCTCTATTTAACCCTTTGGTTAGCGGATCCACAATGTTATCCTTTGACTTTACATAGTCAATCGAAATAACTCCAGTAGAGAGTAATTGTCTAATGGTATTGTGTCTACTACGAATATGTCTAGACTTACCATTATACATATTGTTATGTGCCCTTCCAATTGCAGATTGACTATCGCAATGAATGCAAATTGATGGCACTGGCTTAGGCCAACTTGGAATATCCTCTAGAAAATTTCGAAGCCATTCTGCTTCTTCAACACACTTGTCTAATGCAATGAATTCCGATTCCATTGTAGATCTGGCTATCACAGTCTGTTTGGAGGATTTCCATGATATAGTTGCACCTGCTAATATAAACACATAGCCACTGGTAGACTTTGAGTCTTTCATGTCAGATATCCAATTAGCATCACTGTATCCTCCAACTACAGCTGGATATCTATGATAGTGCAACCCATAATTACGAGTGAAACGTAAGTACCTAAGTACTCTCACTATTGCTTTCCAGTGATCAACCCCTGGATTACTCGTATATCTGCTGAGCTTGTTTACTGTACAGGCCTTGTACAACTCGATAGATACATCAAACTCCCGATCACTCTAGAGTATTCTACTTGAGATATACCATGTCCCCTATTCTTCGATAGGTGTAGACTCACATCTAAATGAGTTCTAGCCACAGCAGAATCATCATTGTTAAATTTACCAAGAATCTTATCCACATAGTGCGACTGATCAAGAATAAGTCCATCAGGACTTCTCGAGATCTTTATTCCCAGAATGACATCTGTTAGACCCATGTCTTTCATGTCAAACTTGGATTTCAGCATATTCTTGGTAGATTTCACCATTTTAACATTACTCCCGACAATCAATATGTCATCAACGTAGAGACATAAAATGACATAGCCAACTTATGTCTCTCTGACATAAATGCATTTATCACACTCATTGATTTTGAAACCATTTGCTAACATGGTGTCATCAAACTTTGCATGCCACTGTTTCGGAGCTTGTTTTAATCCATACAAGGATTTAACCAACTTACAGACTTTCTTTTCTTGTCCTGGAGCTATAAAGCCTTCAGGTTGTTCCATGTAAATTTCTTCATCTAAATCTCCATTTAGAAAGGCTGTTTTCACATCCATCTGATGTACCTCAAGATTGCGCAAAGCTGCAATCGCTATTATCATCCTTATGGAATTTATTCTCGTTACAGGAGAATAAGTATCAAAATAATCAAGACCTTCACGTTGTCTGTAACCTTTAATTACAAGTCTTGCTTTGTACTTGTCAATTGATCCATCTGCCTTTATTTTCTTTTTGAAAATCCACTTGGACCCTAAAGGTTTACATCCTGAAGGAAGATCCACTAACTCCCAGGTGTGATTTTGTAAGATGGATTGAATTTCACTATTGATGGCATCTTTCCACAAAGCACCATCAGCTGACCTTACAGCTTCGTTATAGCTTTGAGGATCATTTTCTAGCAAAAATGTCAGAAAATCTGGACCAAATGATTTTTCGGTTCTAGCTCTTTTGCTACGTCTTGGTTCAAGTTCAACAACTTGTTGATCCTCTGGAACATTTATTGTTCTCGGTCATGACTATCTTCAATTATAGTCTCATGTGCCCGTTTGTGCACATTTGAATTCGAATTAGTTTTACAAGGAAAAACATATTCGAAAAAGGATGCATTTCTCGACTCCATTATAGTATTCTTGTGAATATCTGGTATATTAGACTCATGCACAAGAAATCGATAAGCATTACTGTTATGTGCATATCCTATGAAAATGCAATCAACAGTTTTTGGTCATATCTTCACCTTTTTAGGTGGAGGAATAACTACCTTGGCAAGACACCCCCACACTCGAAGAAATTTATAGGAATGTACTATTCATTTCCACATTTCATAAGGAGTTTTTCCTGCTTCTTTCCGTGGTACCTTATTTAAAAGGTAATTAGCTGATAAAACAACTTATCCCCACATATTCTGAGGTAAACCAGAGCTGATTAACATAGCGTTCATCATCTCTTTCAAGGTACGATTCTTACGTTCTGCAATCCCATTGGATTGAGGTGAATAAGGAGCTGTGGTTTGATGTATGATTCCATTTTGTTCACAAAGTGATTCAAAAGGAAAAACATACTCACCACCACGATCACTTATTAACTCTTTAATTCTTTTATTCAGTTGGTTCTCAACTTCATTCTTATAGAGGGTAAATTTCTATATAGCTTCGTCCTTGCTTTTCATCAAATACACATAGCAAAATCTCGTGCAATCATCAATAAAGGTAATAAAATATTTATTACCACCTCTTGATTGTATTGAATTAAAATCACATACATCGGTATGTATTAGATCAAGTGGTTCAGAGTTTCTTTCAATACTATGAAAAGATGATCTAGTTAATTTTGCCCCAACACAAGTATCACACTTATGTTTGTTATCAATTTTAAAATTGGGAATGTGGTTCATGTTAATTAATTTCCGTAATGAATTAAAATTAACATGTCCTAATCTACCATGCCATAGATTAGAGTACTCAACAATATAAGCAGAAGAACTAGCTTTATTGATATTCTTAGGTTTAACAACCATTACATTGAGCTTAAAGAGCCCATCAGTTACATACCATTTTCCCACATATATCCCATTTTTAGTTAAAACTACTTTATCAGACTCGAACACCATCCGGAATCGTGCTTGTTCAGAAGTGATCCAGACACAAGATTCTTCCGTATTTCTAGTACATACAGAACGTTGTTCAAAGTCAACTCTTTCCCAGAGGTCATCTTCAGAATCACCTTGCCTTGACCTTCAATCTCAGATGTTGCTGAATTTCCCATGTATAATTTTTCCCCATTACCAGTAGGCTCAAATGAAGAAAACATGCTCTTGTCCGAGCACACATGTCGAGTGGCACCAGTGTCAATCCACCACTCTCTTGGGTTAGAACCCACCAGATTCACCTCATAAACCACAGCTGAAAGGTTAATGTCTGAAACATCTTGAGTCATATTTTCCATCACATTAGTCTCTTGATTCTTTTTCTTCTTCGGCAGTCTGCACTCAGAAGACTTGTGACCCATTTTGTCACAGTTGAAGCATCTTCCTTGAAATTTGGATTTCTTGGAAACTCCTCCTTTAGGGCCCATCTTTGACCCTTTGTTCTTAGGGTTCTTGTTCTTATGGCCATGTTCAACAACATTTGCTTTGGCCTCATGAGTTATTCCTCTCTTGTCAGATACTCTGTAATCTTCCTCAATTCTAAGCTTAAGAACCAAGTCTTCAATGCTCATTTCTTTTCGCTTATGCTTTAAATAATTCTTGAAATCTTTCCAACCAGGTGGTAGTTTTTCAATTATCGAGGCTACTTGGAAGGTTTCACTTAAAACCATCCCCTCAGCATGAATTTCTGCTAGAATAATTTGCAATTCTTGTACTTGACTTAACACAGTTTTGGAATCAACCATCTTAAAATCTAGGAAACGGCCTACGATAAATTTCTTAGTACCGGCATCCTCAGTTTTATATTTTCGGTATAAAGATTCCCAAAGCCCTTTTGCTGTTTTCATCCCGGTATACACACTGTACAAGGAATCACTCAGCCCATTCAGCACATAATTCCTACATAGGAATTCAGAATGTTTCCAAGCATCGATCGCACTGATCACTTGGATATCAATCTCACCCTCCACGGGTACATGAGCATCTTCCTTTAGAAACCTCGCAAGGTTCAACATGGTCAAGTAGAAAAACATTTTCTGTTGCCACCGTTTAAAATTCTGTCCACTGAATTTTCAGGTTTTTCTGCAGCAGGATTGACATGGCTCACATGTCCAACAGGTTGTCTAGCCACAGAGGCAGCAACACCTTGGCCAGCCACAGCGGCTTCCATATTAAGCCCAGAGGCTGAAGCAAGTTGGCCAGCCGAAGAGGCTGCCACTGCACTTTGGCCAGCCACGGGGGCTGCCACAATATTCTGGCCAGCCGAAGAGGCTGCCATAACATCTACTGTGTTTGGACTGTTTTCCATATCCACAGAGTTGAATTTGTTTTAAGACTATTACAACTTATTTGTTTACTGTGTTCTTACAACTGACTTTGAACAAACAGTAAATCGAACAGAAAATAAACAACGGTGTTACAATTAACAACAGTACAAAAATAACAATCGCATGCAGTGAATCGGTGACAGTAGTATAGCACGAATCAGCGACAGGAACAGTAGAGCAACGAAGAATTCTGAGGCTTGTTGAAGCGGGCAACAATCTCCTTAAAACAAATTCGCCCCCTACCGAAGGTGCAGTAGAACTTGAGGCGCTTGTTTCCCATGATGCAACGGAAACAAACAAGTATGGGCACCACCAATACTGTTTCCAACGAACCACAAAGTGTGTTGAACTCTCCAAAAAGATTTTCGAAATTTTTGGTTTTTCCTCTTGTGTGTTCTGGATATCACACAAAAATGAAAACACTACCATATTAAAAGAAATTAACATGCCAATTACATCTCATCAATGGGAGGCTTTTCACTTGTTGTAACCATCAAACTAATTAAATTAGTTGTTATGGAAATTCAAAAGGTTTGGAAAAAAAAATAAAGAGACATCCAAAAATTGGCTGGGCCGGGCCCACACATTTTGGTCCGGCATTCGTGTACGCATGACACGCGGGTGCACACGAGCCAAGCTTGATTCGGATTTGATTTGCACCCCCCCCCCCCCCCCCGCGCACGTAGATAGAGCCTATATCCTTATAAATCTTACCCATCTACTAATGAACAATCATATATAAGCATAATTTCATCTCTATAGCTTTCCCATATGGGACAAGCTAACTTCTCTTTATTTTCTAACACCAATGGGTGAACTTTGAGCAACAATTTCTCATTCACCCAAACATCATTTTAAGCATATGAATATACCATTTCGAAGTACTCACGGAGGAGAATCTGAATCATTCAATAACAACCACTAACACGAAGTGGACCATGCTTAAAATTGAGCCTCAAAATGCTTACTCATAAGCATTTTTTCCAACACAATCCTCTCTCAACTGTGAATTTGTTTGGTTTGTTGGGAACTAAATACAAAATCAATAAAATATAGAATACACACGGATAAACAAATGATTTAACGTGGTTCGGCGGAATGAATCCAGCTTACGTCCACAGACACAAGTAAAATGACGTTGTTTATTACCACCTCGGGTCGGACCGACCTCCTTATCTCTCACTTATAATAAGCTTTTTGCTCTCTTTTAGAAGTGAAGAAGCAAATTAGCCAACCATTACAATGAGTTTTCAACCTCTGTATATACTAGGACAAACTCCACTGTTACGTTATCTCCGTGATGTCAGCCACGTGAACCTGTCATCTGACACAACTACTATCTGCCATCTAAATCTCATTAAACCATGCTACTTTACCATCTGCTACATGCTTCAGCCCATGTGCCAGTCTGTGTCCCAACTGCTCCTACGTAATTAAGTGTGTCAGTCAATAAACTTGTAGCTCTGCTCGTCCCATCAGCCACTGGGCTACTTCCGTCTCATCAATCATTGGGAAGCTCAAACTTCCATTTATAAAGGGCTTATGTCGCCGATCTAAGAACACAATGTTGCACCCCTGACTAATATCATTGGGTCGGTCCGTCGGAACAAGTAACATCCTTCGTTGCATCTACTAACAGGTCGATTCGGTGTGCCGAGACTCACGGTGCTTGGTTTGCCTTCCTCTCATTTCCTCGACCGGGTTTGATCTGCTGAGTCGATTCTGATTTCAGAGGCTGACACGAGGCTTTGAATGCCGAGTCTGATGCCAATGCTGCTCTGAGAGTCTGATACTGGGCCAGACCTGACCACCTCGGATCAATCTTCATAAATGTACCAATGTTGTTGAATCTGATACTTTATTATCGATTCGGGACTGTTTCCCAACCTATCCTCTAGTTTTGCCCCGGGTTGCCTCTCTGTACCTCAGGCCCCTCCGTCTGACCCTCATCCTCACAAGGACCTTGGACTTTTATTTGTCAAGTGTAAAAACCACTTTGGGATTCTGACTTCTTGGGGGCCGAAAAACCACCATCAACAATTTATTTTTCTAACGAGGAGAATTAATTATATATTAAAACTATCAGTATTGAGAAGCAATTTTTATAAAAATATGTAATTTTTTGTTTTACAATAAATTCTATAATAAAATAGATTTTATTAGAAAATTGGTATTTTACGTTATTTTTTTTAGTGTATTAAAAAAATTTAATGTGTGTAGAGTAAAAAAAAAAAAAACTAGTTTATTTAAATGGTTTAAGTTGCATTGTATTTAAGTCACGTACCTAAGTCACATTGACCTCATCTACAGTCACATTTCATCTAAGTTACATTTTAACTAAGTTACATAACGTTCAGTTACAGTCACAGTCACATTAACCTCAGTGAGAGATACAATCACATTGAGCTCAGTCACATTTTTCCTAAATCACATTTTACGTAAATCATTTTTTAACTAAGTCATATAGCACTTAATCACAATCATATTCACATTAATCTTAGTCACAAACACAATCACATTGGCCTCAATCACAATCACATTGAGTTTGATCACAATTATATTTTCCTAAGTAACACTTCACATAAGTCACATTTTAACTAAGTCACATAGAGTTTAGTCACAGTCACAGACACGGTCATATTTACCTCAGCCACAATCACAATCACACTTTTTCTAACTCAAATTGAGCTTAGTCACAATCTCATTTTCCTTTTTTAAAAAAAAAATAATAATAAAATGGGTGAACAAAACCCAAAATTAATTTTTTTCCCCTTAACTTTCTCAAGATTGGAACTCATGTGGCAAGCTAAATATTTCTAGTGGTGAAATGATAATAACACATACAAAATAATAATATTATATGTACTTTCTAAGTGCATTTCAGTATCGGATTTATGTTTTTTATGCTTAAAATAGTTAATTAAATAATTTATTTAAATCAATGAATTAAATGTTTTGATTATAAAAAGATAAAAATTTGGTATTTAGATGTACGTAACGATTACATATATCATTATTCAATACAAAATCGTGATCTAAGCCATAATTAAATAGAACCGATTGATGAGTAGAAAAGTAGAATTTATTTTTGAATGTGATAGGAAAAATGAGTGAAACTTCTTTCATGTTTAGTGAAATTAAACGAAATCAGTCTCCTGTTTTAAAATTAAGTAAAACCTTCTTCATGTTTAAAAAATCTGAATTTTAGTGTATAAAAAAAAAATAGAATTTCGATTGTGATTTGAGATCTTTAATCATTCATTTGGGGATTTGAGACCAATTTTTGTCCTTGTTGAAAAATCAGTTGTGATTCGGGATAATTTTTTTTTATCTTGGATCGCAATTGAGATGAGATCGGTCCGAGATAGTATATCTCTGATTATCATTCATACCTCATGTTTTACAATACGAATCAAAATATTTATAATAACACCCAATATATAAAGGTTTCATTTAGTTTTACAATATCATGAGGTTTAGCTAAATTTGATCAAAGGGGTATTTTACTAATTTTCCAGAAAGTGACATTATGGTTATTTATTTTGCAAAGGAAAGCCTATATAATTCATTGTCCACCATAGCATAGTGGCTTTGCTTGTCATCCTTTTACTCACGGCTATCTTTTTCCTGTTTCTTATCTGAATATACAACAAAACAATCAAAAGCATTGGTTGGAACCGTAGATCTCCCAACGGCTACTAGCCGTTGCACTGGCCTAAATTCCAAAAAAATAAATAAATAAATAAAATATGCAATTTACTAATTTATCCTTAATAACATTAATAAAACGACTAGTTTTACGGGCATTTTAGGTATCACAAAAATATTCCAAAAATATATAAATATGGGTCATTTTTCATTTTTTTTCAACACACAAATTCTCAATTCTCTCAATTTCTACGATTCTCTCATTCACAATTCTCTCATCCACAATTTCTCAATTCTCTCATTCTTTAAAATTTCTTTAACAAAAAATGACGAGCTCATCTGATAATATCATGTCAAATTTAACAAATTTACTGGTGTATATGACAATATGAACAAGCACTTGGAAATACATCATGCCGCTGAAATCTGACTTGATACAACACAAACTCAAATGGCCAGGTACGCATCATCTAGTAGAGGTACGAGTTCTTTAGATTTATTTAAATATTCTGATACTAAAAATAGAGAAGAATTTGTTAAATCAACTTGTATGGCACATCTTTCTTTAAGTATTGGTGAAAAAGTTGCTTTTACTAATTACGTTTAGAATGCTTTAAGTCATGGTGCTTGTAGAATGATTAGAAATACAACAAAACTTCAAAATTTTAAATTATACAAAGATGATAAAATTATTTTAAATGAAAAAGTTATTAAATGTCGTCTTTCTATTTGTTCTAATATTTGGAGTGACCATGGCGAACACACTCACACATGGGTGTGACTTGTCATTTGATTGATGCATCATGTAACATACAAGAATGACTTATTGCATTTAGAATTTTTGATGAACAACATACTGCACAAAATATTTATAGAATGATGAAAGTAATTTTTAATAATTTGGTTTATTAGGTAAAATTTTAACAATTGGTTTTGATAATGCATCTGCAAATACTGCATCAATTAAAGGTTTATTAGGTAAAATTTTAACAATTGGTTTCTTTGGGATTCTAACTTCTTGGGGGCCGAAAAACCACCATCAATAATCTATTTTTCTAACGAGGAGATTAATTATATATTAAAACTATCAGTAATGAGAAGCAATTTTTATAAAAATATGTATTTTTTTGTTTTACAATAAATTCTATAATAAAATAGATTTTATTAGAAAATTGGTATTTTAGGTTATTTTTTTGAGTGTATTAAAAAAAAAATTAATGTGTGTAGAGTAAAAAAAAAAGCTAGTTAATTTGAATGGTTTAAGTTGCATTGTATTTAAGTCACGTACCTAAGTCACATTGACCTCATCTACAGTCACATTTCATCTAAGTTACATTTTAACCAAGTTACATAACGTTCAGTTACAGTCACAGTCACAGTCACAGTCACATTAACCTCAGTGAGAGATACAATCACATTGAGCTCAGTCACATTTATCCTAAATCACATTTTACATAAATCATGTTTTAACTAAGTCATATAGTACTTAATCACAATCATATTCACATTAATCTTAGTCACAAACACAATCGTATTGGCCTCAATCACAATCACATTGAGTTCGATCACAATTATATTTTCCTAAGTAACACTTCACATAAGTCACATTTTAACTAAGTCACATAAAGTTTAGTCACTGTCACAGACACTGTCATATTTACCTCAACCACAATCACAATCACACTTTTCCTAACTCAAATTGAGCTTAGTCACAATCTCATTTTCCTTTTTTTAAAAATAATAATAATAATAATAAAAAAGGGTGAAGAAAACCCAAATTTAATTTGTATCCCCTTAACTTTCTCAAGATTGGAACTCATGTGGCAAGCTAAATATTTCTATCTCTTTATTATTTCTTTATAAATTTTTATATTTTATTTCGTGAAAGTATTGGGAAATAATAAATATGTACAAAATGTATTGGGGTAAAATATTTTTTATACTGTAATAAAATTTTAGGTTTTTTTAAATATATGGTAGTAAAATGTAAAGTGATGGAGTAAAATATTATAAAATATATAAAGTTTTAGTAATAAAATATTACATCATAATACTTATTGTACCCGATTATTATTTTCCAATTTCTAAAGTGGTGAAATGATAATAACAGATACAAAACAATAATATTATATGTACTTTCTAAGTGCATTTCAGTATCATAATTATGTTTTTTATGCTTAAAATAGTTAATTAAATAATTTATTCAAATCAATGAATTAAATATTTTGATCATAAAAAGATAAAAATTCGGTATTTAGATGTACTTAACGATTACATATATCATTATTCAATACAAAATCGCGATCTAAGCCATAATTAAATAGGACCGATTGATGAGTAGAAAAGTAATTTATTTTTGAAGAAAAATGAGTGAAACTTGTTTCATGTTTAGTGAAGTCTCATATTTTAAAATTAACTAAAATCTTCTTTATGTTTAAAAATTCTGAATTTTAGTATATATATATATATAACAATAGAGTTTCGATTGTGATTTCGTTTGGGGATTTGTGACCAATTTTTGTCCTTATTGAAAAATCAGTTGTGATTCGGGATAATTTTTTTTTTTTATCTTGGATCACAATCGAGATGAGATGAGAGAGACTGATTCGGGATAGTATATCCCCGATTACCATTCATATCTCATATTTTATAATATGAATTAAAATATTTATAGTAAAGGCAACTTGCTTCAACTCGATAGCTCAATCCCACAAAACTATTGTTGATGGTGTTTTCAGGCGCTACAGCATTTAAGACAGCACGACAAGGACAAAAGGGTAAGTTCGCTGTCTGGTTGAGATCATGAGGCCGACCCGACCAGTTCATGTGAAGACCGACCACTTTGTTCATATGACCGAGCACTATAGATGTCGGCAGGAATGCTCTCAGCGCAAAAGATTGTCATGGCCGACCTCATTAAGACCGACCAGGCAACCGACCGTGTTCAAAACAAAAGCACCGCATTCTTATGGATAAGATAAGGAAGATATCATACTCTCACAAGAAGAAGAAGTCAGAATCCTAAAAGGGAATACGGAAGAAGAAGGCAGTACCGGATCAGGAAACCTTACAAGAGGAGAAAATTGAGTCCAAATAGGATTTCTTATACCAATAGGAGTCTGATTTCTGTATTATTATAAATAGGAGGGTAGAGCATATGTAAAAGATATCTGAAAATCATCACAAGAGTGAGAGATTAGAATCATAGAGCTCTGATTTGTAAAAGCAAAGAAGAGACTCGAGGAGTATATTTGAGTAATAAAAAGCACCATTCTGTTCTTGCCCGTGGACGTAGGTCGGATCCCAAAATCCACCGAACCACGTTAAAACAACTTGTCTGATTGGCGTATTTTCTTGTTTTCCGCTAAATTTGCCTTTGGTCCCCCATAACCAAACAAATTCACAGTTGGAGGAGGATTTCCTCGGGAGTGATATTCCAATATTACCCTGAGACCAAAATCCACCGTCAACAGTTGGCGCCGTCTGTGGGGAACTTCACAAAAAGCAGTTCACGTGATAAGACAAATGGCGGAGGACGGAAATCACCAACCAGGAGGTCCGGCAATGGACTGGATGAAAAAAATGGAAGATGGCATGAGGACTATGATGGATCGACTAGAAAGAATGGAAGGAGCAAACAACGAGAAAACTGAAACCGAGACCGGACAGAGGAGAGAAATAGGGAAAAGAGTAGCAGATGAAAGCGAAGACGAGGGACCCAGAAAGAGAGGCCCCTATGGGATAAGATCTGCGGTGGTAGGAAGATCAGAAGACACATGGGAAGAAGAAGAGGAGGAACAATCACCGACCCCTCCTCCGACAGTTTTTACAACTCCAAAAGGGAGGACAGAAAGTATAACGAAGACGTACAGGAGACCTCTGGGTTTAAAGAACGCCACGCCAGGGGCGACAGGCGAACAGAAGAACACAGAAGACGGCACGGGGGCACAACCGTGAAATAAAATCTTGGTTAAGAAAAGAGATGACCAAATGGGGAGAAGGCCTCAAGATCGGGGCGGGAGACACCCGAGGCGAGGAAGAGGGGTCTCCCCTTACGGAAGAAATAAAGGCAGCACAGTTTCCAAAGCGATTTAACATGCCGACCATGGCACCATACAAAGGCCACTCCGACCCAAAATCCCACATTGAAAACTTTGTCCTCCTGATGGAAGTACAGGGGGTAACGGGCGACGCCATATGCAAAGTATTTCCCTTAACTTTATGGGGACCTGCCATCCTATGGTATAGAAGTCTGGCCCCGAGGAGCATTCAGAGCTTCTCCCAACTCAAGAAGTCGTTTATCCGGCATTTCAAAGGAGCCTGCACCCCAAAAAAAACAATAGGAGAACTAAGGCTCATGAAACAAGGAGACGACGAAACACTGAAGAGCTTCATTGAAAGGTATCACAACACTGTACTCGAGGTCGGAGGGTACGAATCCCAAGAAGCCCTTGAAAGTCTGAAAGGGGCCCTAAGGGTCGGGAAACTATGGACCCACCTGAGGATCCACGAGACACCAGACTACGCTACCGCACTGGAGGTGGCCAGGAAGTACGCTCTACTAGAAAGCGAGGAGAAGGTATCCCAGAGAGGAAAAACCGCCAGAGAAAGGGTAACCAGGGGAGAAGACCATCGGCGACCGGAAAGAGAGTTCCGGAAGTTCAATCCAAGACCCAGAGAGTTTAAACCAATGGTACAAAAGGATCAAAGCAAAAGGCCCACAACTCAAGTAAACCATGTGGTCCGAGAAGAAGCGTATATTCCCCTAAGCAAGCCGCCAGGAGAAATCATCATGGAGATACGGGAGAAAGGCCTCTTAATAGAGCCCGACCTCAGGAGGTTTCCCCTAGACAGAAAGAACAAAAGATCCTACTGCCTGCACCACAATCTAAAAGGGCACACAACCGATGAATGCAAGGACCTGCGGGAACAGATGGAGGACCTGGCCCGGAACGGGTACCTGAACAATTACATCGACCACAAGATCATGGCCGCCAGACAAAGGGCAAGGAATCGAGAGGTGAACGTCATCGCAGGAGGGGCAACACATGCCGGGGACTCTAACCGGTCAAGGAAGAATTACAGCCGAGCACCGGGGACAGAGGTGCTGAAAACAGAAAAAATCCCAAACCCCCGAGGAAATCGGTCGACACCCATTATGTTCACCGATGAAGACGCCAGGGGGTAAGTTTCCCCCATGACGACGCACTAATAATCAAAGCAACAATCGGCGGCACAGAAGTGGACAGAATCTTGGTGGACCCCGGGAGCGCAGTAGACATAATTTCCAAAGAAACTTTGGAGAGCCTGGGGGTAGAATGCACAGCTCTAACCAAAGACATCACCCCCCTGTACGGTTTCGGGGGATCAACGGTCGTCCTGCTGGGAAAAATTCAACTAGCAATGACAATCGGAGCCGCCCCCAAAACCCGAACAATCATGATAAACTTCATTGTAGTAGACTGCATGAGCAGTTATCAAGTCATTGTCGGCCGCCCCTTCATGATGAAAACCAAGGCCGCAATGTCCTGTTATTACTTGAAATTGAAGTTCCCCACAAGGGAAGGGATCGGGATCATATGCGGAAGCCAGAAGATAGCCCGCAGCTGTTTTGCCACTTACTCACGAGAGACCCTCTGCGTGGAAAGAGGCACCAAAAAGAGACAGAGAGACGAGGACGACGAGAACACGAGGAAAGACACTGCTCCTCGGCCCGATAAAACTGCACGGCTCGGATCAGCCGAAGAATTAGAAGAAGTAAAGCTATTCGGGCCAAAGAAAAGCATAAAAATAGGGTGAAGCCTAGACGAGGCCCTAAGAAAAGACTTGTTGGAATGTCTACAAGGGTACCCCGACGTTTTTGCATGGGGACACGACGACATGCCCGGAATCGACCCAAACTTCGTAAGCCATCGCTTAGCAGTGAACCCGTTACACAAACCAGTAAAACAGAAGAGGAGAATATTCAACCAGGAGCGGTGCGGAGCAATAGCAAACGAGGTGGAAAAATTGCTAAAGGCTGGTTTCATCCGGGAAGTAAAATACCCAGAATGGGTGTCCAACGTAGTACTGGTGAAAAAATCTAACGGAAAGTGGAGAATGTGCGTAGATTTCACCGACCTCAACAAAGCATGTCCAAAAGACAGCTTTCCCCTCCCAAATATAGACCAACTGGTAGACACAACAGCCTGCCAAGGGCTGCTAAGCTTCATGGACGCTTTCTCGGGGTACAATCAAGTCAAGATGCACCCTGCGGACGAGGAGAAGACCACCTTTATCACTGACCAAGGGCTGTACTGTTATAAAGTGATGCCTTTCGGATTGAAGAATGCAGGGGCGACTTTCCAGAGACTGGTGAACAAAATCTTCAAACCGCTCATCGGCACAACCATGCTGGTATATGTCGACGACATGATAACAATGTCCGGAGAACCAAGAGACCATGTGGCCGACCTGAAGAAAACTTTCGAACTCCTGAGGAAACACAGTTTAAAGCTCAATCCAGAGAAGTGTGCATTCGGGGTAGCCTCAGGAAAATTTCTGGGCTACATGGTAAGTTCACGAGGTATTGAAGCGAACCCGCAAAAGATACAAGCCGTGCTAGACCTGAAATCACCCCGGACAGTTAAGGAAGTACAAAGCCTTACAGGAAGGATCGCCGCACTCAACAGGTTCATCTTTCGTGCAACCGACAAGTGCCATCCTTTCTTCAAAGTCATCAAAAAAGCCCAAAAAGGGGTCGACTGGACGCCTGAGTGTGAAGAGGCCTTCCAGCACCTAAAACAATACCTAGCACAACCCCCTCTCTTAGCCAAACCCCTCCCAGGGGAGACACTGTACCTATACCTGGCCGTCTCAAAGCACGCAGTAAGCTCGGCACTGGTACAAGAGACCGACCATGTCCAGAAACCGGTTTACTACGTCAGTAAAGCCCTACTGGACGCAGAAACTCGATACCCCACGCACGAGCTAATTGCTCTATCCCTGGTCACTGCGGCACGGAAGTTACGACCCTACTTTCAGGCCCATCCTATCAAGGTGTACACGGATTATCCCCTAAGACAAATCCTGCAAAAACCAGAGGCCTCAGGGAGACTAATGAAGTGGTCGGTAGAAATAAGCGAGCACCACATCTCCTACCTCCCGAGGACAGCAATAAAAGGGCAGGCCTTAGCAGACTTCATAGCAGAGTTCACGGAACCACAGGTCCTGGCCGTGGAAGAAGACATGTGGGAAATGTCTGTGGACGGATCCGCAAGTTCACACGGCTACGGAGCGGGAGTAGCACTAAAAAGTAAAAAAGGAGAAGAGATACTGCTCGCCCTCAAATTCGCCTTCAAAACTACAAACAATGAAGCAGAGTACGAGGCAATACTGGCCGGGCTAAGGCTATGTACGATAGTAGGGGTCCACAACGTAGTGATCAGGAGTGATTCTCAGCTAGCAATACAACAGCTGAAAGGGGACTTTCAAGCAAGGGAACCGGCCATGGTAGCTTACCTAGCCGAAGTGAAGAAGTGGGTAGAGAAAGTGGGAAACGTACTTTTCGAACAGGTCGGACGAGAAGATAACTGCGAAGCAGATTCCCTAGCCCGACTCGCCTCTTCAATGAAGACAGAAAACCCCAGGGTAATCCCTCTTATATACCTCCGAGAAAGAAGCATAGGAGAGACAGAGGTGGATGTACTAGAAGAAGAAGGCGAAGATTCATGGATGCAGCCGATCAGGAGATATCTGGAAACGGGAGAAACCCCTAAAGATAAAAAGGAGGCCAGAAAGCTGAAGTTCAAGAGCACCAAGTTTTCCCTGATTGAAAGAGTACTCTACCGGAGAGGATACACCGTACCCCTCCTAAGATGCTTAGCACCAGAAGAAGCAGACTACGTGCTCAGGGAGATTCACGCAGGCATCTGCGGAAGCCACGCCGGAGGAAGATCAATCGCCTTCAAAGCCTTGAGGCAAGGGTTTTACTGGACAACCATGCACCAGGATGGCGTGAGGATAGCACGGAAATGTGAGGGTTGCCAGAAAAATGCCAACCTCTACCATCAGCCGGCAGAGCAGCTGACCACCATATCCAGCCCCTGGCCATTCGCACAGTGGGGGCTAGACATCATAGGGCCAATGCCGAAAGGACGAGGCCAGGCAAAATATGCAATCGTGACCATAGACTACTTTACGAAATGGGTAGAGGCAGAGCCCTTGTCCACCATCTCAGAAAAGAAAGCCACAGAGTTCCTGAAAAGAAATATAATATGTCGGTTCGGAATCCCCCAAGCAATCATCACCGACAACGGAAAGCAATTCGACAGCAGGGGATTCAGGAAACTTTGTGAAGACCTCCAGATAACTTTGAAATTCGCCTCACCAGCCCATCCCAAGTCGAACGGGCAGGTTGAAGCCACCAATAAAACCATCAAGTCAAACCTGAAAGCTCGACTCGGATCAAGCAAAAGCCTATGGGTCGAGGAGCTGCCGGAAGTACTATGGGCACACCGGACGACCTTCAAAGATTCAACAGGAGAGACACCATTCTCCCTATCATACGGATGTGAGGCCGTCATCCCAGCAGAAATCGGAATATCAACCCACAGGGTCCGCCACTTTGAGAACGAGCGGAACAAAGAACTTATCAAAAACCACCTCGACCTGATCGAAGAAAGAATGGAATAGTTAGCAGTAAGAGCAGCAATCTACCAAAGGAGAATGGCCCGCTTCTACAATAGGAGAGTTCGGACCCGCTCCTTTCTAACAGGCGATCTAGTGCTAAGGAAGGTGACTCTGAACACCCGACGACCAGAAGAAGGGTCGTTAGGTGCCAAGTGGGAAGGACCCTACAAAATCACCGAGGCAGTAAGACCAGGGGCCTACATCCTAGAACATCTGGACGGCACGAGGTTGAAGAAACCATGGAACGCCGAAATGTTAAGAAAGTACTCCCGTGAAAATCAACCTTCATTTCTTCTATTTTCTTTTTTTTTGCAGAAACCGGGCAAAACAACGAATCGGAACAACTGTTGTAAAAAGGGCAGCACGCCCCCGAGCATGAATAAAAATTCATTTTCTGGCAAAAACCCCTTGAAAAAGCGAAAACAACCACCACCGAATATATCTTTGGACTGGGGACGTAACATTCCCCCAGTGCCAAGTGATTCTTACAGCTCGGGGACGTAACATTCCCCCGGAGCCTGTCTTTGGACTGGGGACGTAACATTCCCCCAGGGCCAAGTGATTCTTACAGCTCGGGGACGTAACATTCCCCCGGAGCCTGTCTTTGGACTGGGGACGTAACATTCCCCCAGGGCCAAGTGATTCTCACAGATCGGGGTCGGGCGATGTCCCACCGAGTCTGTCTTTGGACTGGGGACGTAACATTCCCCCAGGGCCAAGTGATTCTCACAGATCGGGGTCGGGCGATGTCCCACTGAGGCTGTATTTGGACTGGGGACGTAACATTCCCCCAGGGCCAAGTGATTCTTACAGCTCGGGGACGTAACATGTCCCTCCCCGGAGCCTGTCTTTGGACTGGGGACGTAACATTCCCCCAGGGCCAAGTGATTCTCACATATCGGGGTCGGGCGATGTCCCACCGAGTCTGTCTTTGGACTGGGGACGTAACATTCCCCCAGGGCCAAGTGATTCTCACAGATCGGGGTCGGGCGATGTCCCACCGAGGCTGTCTTTGGACTGGGGACGTAACATTCCCCCAGGGCCAAGTGATTCTTACAGCTCGGGGACGTAACATTCCCCCGGAGCCTGTCTTTGGACTGGGGACGTAACATTCCCCCAGGGCCAAGTGATTCTTACAGCTCGGGGATGTAACATTCCCCCGGAGCCTGTCTTTGGACTGGGGACGTAACATTCCCTCAGGGCCAAGTGATTCTCACAGATCGGGGTCGGGCGATGTCCCACCGAGTCTGTCTTTGGACTGGGGACGTAACATTCCCCCAGGGCCAAGTGATTCTCACAGATCGGGGTCGGGCGATGTCCCACCGAGGCTGTCTTTGGACTGGGGACGTAACATTCCCCCAGGGCCAAGTGATTCTTACAGCTCGGGGACGTAACATTCCCCCGGAGCCTGTCTTTGGACTGGGGACGTAACATTCCCCCAGGGCCAAGTGATTCTCACAGATCGGGGTCGGGCGATGTCCCACCGAGTCTGTCTTTGGACTGGGGACGTAACATTCCCCCAGGCCAAGTGATTCTCACAGATCGGGGTCGGGCGATGTCCCACCGAGGCTGTCTTTGGACTGGGGACGTAACATTCCCCCAGGGCCAAGTGATTCTTACAGCTCGGGGACGTAAATTCCCCCGGAGCCTGTCTTTGGACTGGGGACGTAACATTCCCCCAGGGCCAAGTGATTCTCACAGATCGGGGTGGGGCGATGTCCCACCGAGTCTGTCTTTGGACTGGGGACGTAACATTCCCCCAGGGCCAAGTGATTCTTACAGCTCGGGGACGTAACATTCCCCCGGAACCTGTCTTTGGACTGGGGACGTAACATTCCCCCAGGGCCAAGTGATTCTCACATATCGGGGTCGGGCGATGTCCCACCGAGTCTGTCTTTGGACTGGGGACGTAACATTCCCCCAGGGCCAAGTGATTCTCACAGATCGGGGTCGGGCGATGTCCCACCGAGGCTGTCTTTGGACTGGGGACGTAACATTCCCCCAGGGCCAAGTGATTCTTACAGCTCGGGGACGTAACATTCCCCTGGAGCCTGTCTTTGGACTGGGGACGTAACATTCCCCCAGGGCCAAGTGATTCTCACAGATCGGGGTCGGGCGATGTCCCACCGAGTCTGTCTTTGGACTGGGGACGTAACATTCCCCCAGGGCCAAGTGATTCTCACAGATCGGGTCGGGGTCGGGCGATGTCCCACCGAGGCTGTCTTTGGACTGGGGACGTAACATTCCCCCAGGGCCAAGTGATTCTTACAGCTCGGGGACGTAACATTCCCCCGGAGCCTGTCTTTGGACTGGGGACGTAACATTCCCCCAGGGCCAAGTGATTCTCACAGATCGGGGTCGGGCGATGTCCCACCGAGTCTGTCTTTGGACTGGGGACGTAACATTCCCCCAGGGCCAAGTGATTCTCACAGATCGGGGTCGGGCGATGTCCCACCGAGGCTGTCTTTGGACTGTGGACGTAACATTCCCCCAGGGCCAAGTGATTCTTACAGCTCGGGGACGTAACATTCCCCCGGAGCCTGTCTTTGGACTGGGGACGTAACATTCCCCCAGGGCCAACTGATTCTTACAGCTCGGGGACGTAACATTCCCCCGGAGCCTGTCTTTGGACTGGGGACGTAACATTCCCCCAGGCCAAGTGATTCTCACATATCGGGGTCGGGCGATGTCCCACCGAGTCTGTCTTTGGACTGGGGACGTAACATTCCCCCAGGGCCAAGTGATTCTCACAGATCGGGGTCGGGCGATGTCCCACCGAGGCTGTCTTTGGACTGGGGACGTAACATTCTCCCAGGGCCAAGTGATTCTTACAGCTCGGGGACGTAACATTCCCCCGGAGCCTGTCTTTGGACTGGGGACGTAACATTCCCCCAGGGCCAAGTGATTCTCACAGATCGGGGTCGGGCGATGTCCCACCGAGTCTGTCTTTGGACTGGGGACGTAACATTCCCCCAGGGCCAAGTGATTCTCGCAGATCGGGGTCGGGCGATGTCCCACCGAGGCTGTCTTTGGACTGGGGACGTAACATTCCCCCAGGGCCAAGTGATTCTTACAGCTCGGGGACGTAACATTCCCCCGGAGCCTGTCTTTGGACTGGGGACGTAACATTCCCCCAGGACCAAGTGATTCTCACAGATCGGGGTCGGGCGATGTCCCACCGAGTCTGCCCTTCGGACTGGGGACGTAACATTCCCCCAGGGCCAAGTGATTCTTACAGCTCGGGGTCGGGTTACGTCCCACCGAGTCAGCTCCTTTGGTTTGGGGAGGTAACATTCCCCCAGAACCCAAGCCTTTCACTTAGTTCGGGGTCGGGTTACGTCCCACCGAGTCAAACTCCTTCGATTTGGGGAGGAAACATTCCCCCAGAATCGAAGACCGTTACCCAGCTCGGGGTCAGGTTATACCCCTCCGGTTCATAATGACCTCTGAAGGATCTCATATTGTTCGGACAACAAAGAAAAGAGGAGGAGAAATAAATAAAGACACAAATATACATATGTATATCAAATTATAATGTTGTTACACAAAAGTTAAAGTGTACAAAGGGTCCCGGTAGGGCTACCCTTTTCATTCAGCCCGCGCAGGGGCATGAATTTCTTCCTCTGATGGTTCAGGTGGCGGAAGAAGCGGCTCGGCATCGGGAGGAGGAACAACTACTACTTCATCCTCGGCTGCACGACAGACCTCTACTGCAGGGGCGGGAGGAGGGATCTCAGGGCAATCCTCGCCGGCGGCCGGAGCCTCAGGACGCTCTTCGCAAGAAGCCTCGGATGCCGGAACAACCGAAATAGGGGCGGGATCCATCACCTCCTCAGGTAGGGAAGGGAGCCACTTCCGAAACTCCTCCTCAGAGATGTCCCCCTTGCAATAACTGATAGCCGCACGGATGGGGTCCATATTCAAATCTGGCAACACCATCGGTATCAGCTCAGCACAGTGACCAACCCCCTCTAGGCGGACAGCCTCCTTCTCGGCCTCAAGCTCACTCTCCCTCCTCTCAAGCTCGATCTCTCTCTCCTCGAGATCAACCTCTCTATCCTCGAGCTCGGTCTTCTTCCTCTCAAGACTATCTCGGGCCCGTGCAACCTCCTCGTCTTTTTCCTTCAACTTGACCTCAGCACTTGCTACATTCCCCTTCAAAACGCCAATCTCAGATTGGGCGGCCTTCAAATCCTCCCGGGCATTGTCAGCAAGTTTTCGCTCCAGTGAGGCAGCAGCCTTAAGAGCCTTATTCGTTTTGAAGTTCTCAACGGCATCCAACTGAAGGTTCTCTATCGTCCCCTCCCGGTCAGCCAGCTTTGCCTCCACTTCGGAGAGACGATTTTGAAGCCTCTGGGCCTGACCACCCTCGGACAACAAAGTCAGAAGAAGACCCTTATTCTTGGCCATAAGATAGTTGGCCTGCACGCAAAAAAGGAGAAAGGAGTCAATACACAAAATAAAAAGACCCAAAAACCGAGAAGGGAAGTGAAAATACCTTCGCCATCTGAGAACTCATCTCAGCCACAACACCTTCAGGAGATACATCCTCATACCTCGAGACCTCCTCATGAGGAATCACCTCGGCCAATTCATTGAAGGCCGGCACTAAATGGGAAGTGGCCTCCCGGATGTTTTCCCCCAAGTCATCCACCCCGAGGACCACAGGGCCCTTCCGTTTTTTGGAGGAACCTTCAGAGGACTTCCTCTCCCTACGGACATCCTTCCTCTTAACCGGAGCAGCTTCTTCCTCCTCCTCTTGGACCACCTCGGTCTCCTCGGCCCCAAACTGACGCCTCCTCTTCCTAAGGGGCTTTGGCGGACTGATAAGACGAGCGGACCCCGATGATTGTGCACCAGGAGAAGAGAGACTCCGAGCAGCAGGCTGGACATCTCCTTGAGACACCCGCTCAGCCCCAGCAGTGTCAGGCTATGCCCGGGAAGTTCCAACATCAGCACGGCCGGCTTTCTTCATGGTACCGGCCAACTTCTCAAGAAACTTAGGCCTCTTCGACATGCCTACAAGAAAAAGGAAAGAAATCAGGGACCGAGCACATAACAAAGATATCAAACATGATGAAACAAACTGGAAAGATCATCAAAACAGCCATCAGACACCTACCTATCCGACCTGAGACTTCTGAAGGGACGGTTCGAGTAAGGCCTGATCCAACAAAGGCCGCATCATTAACCAATTCCCTCCAGTGGGCAGCATACCGACGAGCCCAGCCTACCCGGACCCGCACCCGATGGGAAACCTTTGGAGCATCCCTCCAACAGGCTAAAAAGGAATAGAGGGAGAGGGGTAAGAACCCACATAAAAAAAAAAGAGAGAGAAGAGAGAAACTAAGAAAAAATAAAAGGTCAATCTCCTAACCTCCCGCCCTGAAGATATCCGGTACCAAAGTCTCCCCTTCATCCGACCTCAGGGTCCGTCCCCAATCCCCAGTGGCCCAGAACCAGAGATCTTTGAAGTTCTTATTGGAATCAGGGAGCTTCTGGACAATGTTCATAGAGCTGTTGTAAGCAGAAAGATAATACCAACCATGATGAGCTTTTGGGTTGGCTTTCAGGCGATACACCCTCTTCACCTCTTCAAAAGAGGGCTCCCCGAGCCCTGCTCGATGCCAAGCCACATACAACCCGGCCAGAATTCTCCAACTATTTAAACTCAGCTGACAAGGAGCGATCTCCATCTCGGCCAACATCCAAGTGAAGTAAGGTTGAATCGGCAGCCGCAGCCCACACTCAAAGAAAACAGGAAGAAGCGCCACCGAGCCCTCATCAGGTTGGCTAGCACGATCCATAAGACCAGGAACTTCAAGGGCAATATCTATAGGTATGTTATACCGCAGCCGAAGAAGGGCAAGATCGTCCTCGGTTATTTTAGAAGGACGGTTCATATCCAGAGCCGACGACCCAAGTTCACCAGGCTCTGGGTCCTTCTGAGGAACTCTCTGGTGGTAGGAATCATTTTCAATCTCGGAAGCAGTAGGGGTAGTGTCAAGGTCTTCTACACTAGGTGCCCCTGAGCCCGAGGAGAGCTCTTCAGCGGGGGGAGTTGAAATCTTGGCAGGCCTTTCGGAGGGGGAACTATTGTCAGACATCCCTGACACCCAGAAAAACAGCGAAGGGAGGAAAATCAGTCTATGAGGAGCTACCCACGATGTCCGTGCTAAACTAAATAGAGAGTCTCAAAAAAGGTGCCCTAAAGCAAGACCCAGCAAAAACCACAAGTCTCTCCCTAAGCAAGATAAACAAACAGAATCACAGCATAAGAAAAAAGAGGGGGCGCTCAGAAGACTTACTTGTTCTTCTCGAAAGCAGAAGGTTGTACAGCACGGTAATGCCCGTTCCTTAGATGCTCAGCAACGAAAAAGAAGAAAGACCACGGTTGAGCTTCAAGAACACGGAATTGAACGAATCGCAGAAGAATTCTCAGAAAAGAAGAAGAAATTGCCGAAAAATAATGAACAGTAAAGGCCTAGTCTTCTTATAGTCGTGACCAGGACGCTCATGACCATTGGATCTAAAGGAAGAGCCCGGATGAACGCCAAGTGTCAGCTACAAAAGGGGCCTCCCAAGTTCAAACAGACGGCTGAGATCAGCCCACTGTGAAAACGCCTCTGTGCGGCCGATTCGTCCCCTCTTTTGGCGGGAACCCGGCGGATGTTTGACAAGTGTCGAGCATTAGAAGAAACCCTAAAGTTGATTTGATAGGCATTTAAGAAGACATGACGGTTGTACGTCTCGAGGAAAGATGATTGGAACGGCAAGAAAATTCCTTTTTTGCATTCGGGGACGACTACCAGCAAAAGGCAACCGGCACACCCTCTTCATATAGTTCCCGGCACCAACTCACATACTCGTTGGAACCGAGAACTAGGGGACAGATGTTGATGGTGTTTTCAGGCGCTACAGCATTTAAGACAGCACGACAAGGACAAAAGGATAAGTTCGCTGTCTGGTTGAGATCATGAGGCCGACCCGACCAGTTCATGTGAAGACCGACCACTTTGGTTCATATGACCGAGCACTATAGATGTCGGCAGAATGCTCTCTCAGCGCAAAAGATTGTCATGGCCGACCTCATTAAGACCGACCAGGCACCGACCGTGTTCAAAACAAAAACACCCGCATTCTTATGGATAAGATAAGGAAGATATCCTACTCTCACAATAAGAAGAAGTCAGAATCCTAAAAGGGAATACGGAAGAAGAAGGCAGTACCGGATCAGGAAACCCTACAAGAGGAGAAAATTGAGTCCAAATAGGATTTCTTATACCAATAGGAGTCTGATTTCTATATTATTATAAATAGGAGGGTAGAGCATATGTAAAAGATATCTGAAAATCATCACAAGAGTGAGAGATTAGAATCATAGAGCTCTGATTTGTAAAAGCAAAGAAGAGACTCGAGGAGTATTTTGAGTAATAAAAAGCACCATTCTGTTCTTGCCCGTGGACGTAGGTCGGATCCCAAAATCCACCGAACCACGTTAAACACCCTTGTCTGATTGGCGTATTTCTTGTTGTTTTCCGCCGCTAAATTTGCCTTTGGTCCCCCATAACCAAACAAATTCACAGTTGGAGGAGGATTTCCTCGGAGTGATATTCCAATATTACCCTGAGACCAAAATCCACAGTCAACAACTATCTTTGGAAACACTCTAAACAATATGGCCCCCTCATGTCCCTTCGTCTTGGTTCCACACAAATTCTAGATGCCACTTCAGCAAAAATGGCCAAAGAGGTATTGGAAACTCATGATCTTCAATTTTACAGCAGGCCTGCTTTGCTTGGCCAGCAAAAAGCTATCTTACAATGGCTTGGATTTGGCATTTTCACCATATGATTCTTACTGGCGGGAGATCAGAAAAATATGTGTCATCCATCTCTTCAACTCTCTTAAAGTAAAACAATATATTTTGTCCCATTAGAGAAGATTAAATTTTTCGGATGATTAAAGAGATATCAAAATCAGCAGCTGCATCTAATAAACCTGTCAACTTGAGTGAGATACTTACAAGTATTATTTGCAGACATGCTTTTGGCAAGATATATGAAGACTAACGAAGTGAAAGAAGTAGATTTCATTTGCTACTTAGTGAAACACAAGTTATGTTAGGAAGCTTATCAAAGCTGTGCTCATACTCATAGTTCGTCATTAAACAAAAGTTATTCTAAGATAAAATCATTTTTTCTACTATATATAAGAAAGAAAGTTGGCCGATCCATTAAAATCACCCAAAGATGAATGAACTTTTTAAAAAAAATTGGATATTCGGATTGAAAAAGTCTGCAACAATAGGATTTTCCATTGCTTCATTTCCAACTCTCCTTGCACGAAAGAAAACAATATATAACAATAAAAATATAAAATATAAAATATAAAAAAAAATTAAAAATTAAAAAAAAAACAAAACAAAATAAAAATAAACTAAAAATCTAAATAAAAATCTAAATTAAAGCTAAGATTACTTGGTAGTAGTATTAATGTGAATTAAACAAATAATCTGTGGCAACGGCGCAAAAAACTTGTGATATTTTATATCGTACCGCAAATATACGGTGTCAAGTTTTAGTAAAAATGAGTGTAGAGTGTCGAACCCACAGGGATTGCGTTAACTCGCACTAAAAACTACAGTTACTAATCCAACTTTATTTAGAAGATAATTAATAAAGATTTAATTAGATAACTAAGATATAAAAATATTTAGATATGAGGAACTAATACGATAGAGATTCTAGAGTCTGATTTCACCTAACTATCCCCTATGTAATTGTCATGCCAATTAATTTTTGTTCAGTTATATTGTTTATAAATCAAGAATCTTAGAGTATTCACTCCTGTAGGCACTGTATTTTTGCATGTAAGTTCATATGATGAGTCTCATTTGGAGGCACTACCTTTTAAGTCGCGGGAAACGGAAGTCGGAAGGGAATCGGTATTTTTGTTAGATTTTATTCGCTTGTTTAGCCTCGGGCTCACTTGTTGGACCTCCGTTTTAAAGCACCTTTGGCCCAAAAACCCCGCAAACCATTTAACCTTGGCCCAAAACCCATGCAAGCTACACACCTAGCCTACACACACCAAGCCCACCACCAAAGCCAACCCACACGCCCAAGCCTTGGCCCACACGCCCAAGCCCACTTAAAACACATCCAAATTAATTAAATACATATTTAACACATGACAAAATTAAATAAAATCTAAAAATCATATACCAATTTAAAATAAAATCATGCCTAATTAAAATCAATCAAGTATATTATATTCCTAACTAAACAAATTTCATGCCTAAACAAAACAAATTAATATATAACCTTCCTAAACAAACCAAATTTTGTCTCCAATCAATCTTGTGTTTTCCTTACATAACACTAAATCATATCCTCCTTTAATGCACAAATCCTTCCTTGTCAAGCAAGGATTCACCCATCCCATTTGTCTATAAAAGAAATACATTGCTAAGACACTTCCTCTCTCTCTCCCCTCACGCACCATAAGCATCACGCCACACTTGCACCCTCACGCCACTAGCCACAGACCAAATAACCCACAAAGCTATAAACCTTACACGCGACCTGCCCTTCCACTTACAGCCTCACGCCCATCACGCCACCTGCCAACCTCACTCAAAACTATCACGTTGCACACACAAACAAGGATACCTCACACTCCCTCTAACCTTATCCACGCCCAGCATGTAGCAGCCCATTAACACCCTCTTCCAGCACGCAGCTTGCCCTTCACGCCCTCTCCACTCACAAGACCTCAGCTCATTCACACAATATTCACACAAGAAACAACCCTCATTGTCGTCCACATCACTACCAAAAGCCTTGGACTGCCGCACATCACAAGCCCTAAATCTGTCCATATACCACACCGAAAAATTGCACTATTTCACAGCCCAAAACAGTCACATTATTACCGAAAATCACACTAAAAAAAAAAGCAGCCCAAACACCTTAAAACAGCCCATAAATCACCTAAAATAGTAACTAAAAACTGCACTTTTAATCCCTAAAACAGTAACTAAAAAACTGCACTTTAAATTGGATATTTAATTAGTTATTATGTGTTTATTGATTTATTTATTGTCTTGCTTGGCAGAATGTATTTGTTGCTGGCACAGATACAAGTGCGGCTGTTGTGACCAGGGCCGGTCCTGAATTTTTGGGTGCCCAGTACGAAAGCTCAAAATGTGCCATTTTTCATTACGAAAACATATGTTTAAAAAAAATTAATATTTAAACGAGGACTAGAACCCAAGCGAAGCTGGGGCTAGACCCTCACGCCCAAATTATATTACTTGAGAAAATATATAAATGGGGGGACATAGTACTTAAAACCCCGACAATAAAAAATATAATCATATACAACTATTCCTAGCAAAGCTCCTTAAAATTTCAATAGTTAAGAAATTTTCTTCTAGCATTTTTTGAAACAAAATCATCAATTAATCATCATACTCCAAGTCTTCAATCTCATCATTTTCAATGCATAAGATTACTAATCCATTTAGTCTATCATGAGTCATAGTGGTCCGCTAGTAAGATTTTAATAATTTCAATTTATAAATTGTAAAAACAAATTTCAATTAGTGCCCCCTTAATTTTTTGGGCCCTGGACAGTCGCCCTGTGGCTCCTGCCCAGGCCGGCCCTGTTGTGACTTGGGCAATGACCTACTTAATGAAGAATCAAAGAGCAAGAAGAAATCAGACTTAAAATGGTAAACAAAGATTTTTAGATGAGATGTTCAGAAACTGAAGTATCTAAAGCTATAGTGAAAGTGTTTGCGCAATTTTTATGCGTGAAGAAAGAAGAGCGTGTAAGGTTCAAACCTCCTGAGACAAAGTCCCAGCAAGGGGTGTTTGATTAAGTGAATAAGCCTCCAAGGGGCACAAGCACACAAGTTTACAGTCCTAAGATTACAATCTAAGAAATGAAAAATAAAATATGCTCATTTGAGTCTTCATTTGATCGGGCTTTTTCTCTATTGGCATAGATAAGCTTTTATAGTGAAGTTTGTTAACCGTTTTAAGCGGTTCCGGTATCTTCTTGCAGTTGTTGGATCGTGCCTGTAACCGCTGAGTTGTGTGTTTCAATGCTTGGTTGTGGAGGAAACTGTCCAACTGCCATGATCGTGGAAATAACCGTATCAAGGGTTCTCGTCCTAAACGTAACCGCATCATGGGCTTTCGTCCTAACCGCTGGTCCGATCGCCCCATGCTCTTTATCGCCCTTTGGTCCATCGCCCTTTTTCCCTTCGCTCTTTCTTTAGTCTCAGGGCGATTTCGTTCTATGGTGGAGATTTTCGTCTGTTAACAATTGTCCCCCAAATTTACCTTGATGGCACTGGACGTGAAAATCGAGGTGAATTTTATAGTTTCCATCTCGGTTCGTTCTTTCCTCGTTTCAGGGGAGACCACTACGCCAACCAGACGTTCCCTTTCATCCTCAAATAGTCTGTTTTGGTCGACCGGCCCATCATTCAACTAATCCCTCAGTCCATAGAGTCTGAGGAGTGAATTCTCGGTCGGAAAAGGTGAAACGGCGTATATATTGGAATGATAGAAACTTGTATGACCACCCGTTTCCGCCTTCGGCCGGCCCTTCATTCGGCCAATCCCCAGTCTATAGAATCTGAGGTCCCAGGTAAGCAGCATGCTCCGCGTAGAGAAGCTCAGGCAAGCTGTTGTTAACGAGCTTAACCCATTCGCAACTCGGGAGGTGCAGTACCTTCCGCACAGAGGACCCCGGACAATTTGTCGCTAACGGACGCAGCCCATCCACAACCTTACATTTCATTTCACACCTTACGCGTGTGGATGGCCGTTAGCGAGTCTTCTTACATTCCATTTCACACCTTACTAAAGAGAAGCTTCCACCTCTGGTGGCCTATGTTTCATGCAGAGCTTTTCCTTTTCCCAACTCTGCTCTGCCTCTTCCGATCTTTTCCTTCTCATTTTCGGGACTCTGTTTGACTATGGAGAGTCTGGTTAGTAAGGTTGTCCTTTAAATAGGTGGTGAAGAGACCTTGGTACTGTTGTCACGTGAAGGGTTTTTTCACGTGCTGTCTGATCGATTGGAGGGGCTCCCTGCCCAAAGTCTGGTCCTCTGTCAGAGTAAACCCGTGGCCTGACGGTCTTGTCATATCAGTCTTTGCGTTAATAATGGAGAAGGCTTGGACGACGTCTTTGGAAAGTGTAGTGTTGACACCTGTTCTTGGCCGATTCTGAAGACCGATGTAAGATTCTGAGGCTCGGCCGATCTGTTGGAGGCCGAAGTAGCGAGGTCGAGCGAAGTGGATTCGGGGTTAGATTCTTCGCCCTATAGTTTGTCGGGCCGTCCTTTAGAGTCCTACGCCAACCCATCATATCTGCAATAAATGTGCGGCCCTTTCCAACACGCTTCATCATGAGGCCCATTTAAGAGCCGTTTTTTATGTCACTTCCGTGTTTCCTTCCGTCGCACGTTACTTGTGCAGCGAGTTGCATTCGAACACCTGTCTAGGGCAACTCTCTATCCTTTTCCATTTTCCCGCTGCTCTTACTCCTCGACGATTCATGTTGCGACAGCTGTCCCGGGTTAAACCCTTCGTCTGTTCATAAGGCTTCATCCCCCTCTGTCTTTCGCTATACCCTTAACTTTTCTGCAAACTCGCTTGTTCTGCTTTCTTGATCTTTTGTCATCAATGGCTTCTTCTTCCTCTTTTCCCAAAACTAACGACTCAACTTTCGCTGATTATAAGTTGGCATTAGAAGATTCTTCTGTGGGCGTGTTTGGTCTTCACACTCTCGATGAGGATTTCGGTCAATGCGCTCTTGGCCCCATCTTCACTGACGATAACGCTATCGCAACGGCCCCGTTGGCTCAGCAATTTCCCTCTTCTTCTAGCCCTCCGTTTTCTGAACCACTCAACATTTCTGTCCTTGCTCAGTCCAGTCCAATTCGCACCTGGCCCAAACCCGATACAGCTTTCGAAGCCTGGTATCAACGTATGTTGTTACATGCGGATACCCGTGCCTTTTTAGACAAGCACCATCTTCTTCCTCTCATTGAGCTTACCTTGTCCCTGCCAGCTTTTGATCGCAGCTTGTTTCCCATTTCCTTACTCTTTTGGTCTTCCGAGTACAATGTATTCATTTTCCCGGTCGGGCCCTTTACTATCACCCTTCGTGATGTTGGTGCGCTTACTGGTCTGACCCCTCTCGGAGCGACCATTTCGGCCTCCACAAACTTTCGTTTTCCCCCTCCTTCAATGGGTCATTCCTCCTTTTCGTCCTATTCTTCTCTTCTTCGTACATATTCGAAAACGGCTGGTACGGTTTCAATGCTAGAACGTACAGCCTTCCTTCATTACTGGCTGTGCAAATATATCGTTTGTACACCCAGCCAAAAGCCTGTGGTGGGCTACCTCCCCATTTCTTCTGATCTCGCCCATGGCCGTCATTTAGACTTGGCCTCTTTTCTTCTTGCCGCCATGTATCGGGGGTTGGCTGTCCTCCAAAAGCAACTTCGGTCGGGGTCATCACCCATTGCTTCTGGTCCCTTGTGGATCGTCCAACTTTGGTTGAGAGCTTACTTTCCCATTTTTGGTACAATTGATTCGACTCACCCTTACTCTTGTGCGGCCTTCTCTTCGCTCAGCTTAGGCCGTCTTCTTTCCTTCCTCGTGCTACCTTTGATTATTTTTATACTCTTCCTCGGGTTCCTTCTTTTTTTCCTTTTACTGTGTCGAACAGTCCGTCTTTCGTCCATGACCTTCCTCTTTCGGAAGAGGATGAATCATGTCTTCGCATATGGCGCAAGTTTTTATGCAGCCGCGACCTGGTTCATGACATCTTGACTGGGGCCAATGGCAAGGCTGGAGTGGAGGCATATTCGCCCAACTTCGTCGCCCGTCAATTTGGCCTCGTCCAAGGGTGGCCTCTTGCCTTCTTTCATTCGTATTCTGCGTCGTCAGACCGTTTTAAGGTCTTTTCTATTTCTGAAGTTGAGGACTCCTTGGTGGAGACTCGGTCTTTGCTGTCTTCTTTCGTCATATCTCCTTTCGCTCTTTGTACATCCGTTCATCCTTACTTTGACCGCTTTTGGCCATCGACCTATGAACGATATTTTTCTTTGCCTCCCGCGAGGGTGTTTTCTTTTATTCCTTTGTCCCCCAAATCTCCTGAGCCGTCGGGGTCGAAGAAGGCAGCCGAAGCGTCTAAGCCCAAGAGCATAAAGCTTGCTAAAAGGAAGCAGCCTTCTCCCAGCCGGAGTTCTGATTCGGACGTTCCGCTCGTCCGTCGCTCTAAGGTATGAGCTTGAGACCTGCTTTCTTTTGCATTCATACAGGTTTGAGGTACACTGATACTATGACTGTGCATTTTGGTGCAGGCTCTCAAGATTGATCCGCCTTCAGCAGTTCCTGAAACGGCGTGAATTTCAAAAATCGAAGCTCCTGTGGGCGGAAGCGAGGGAGCGGGACCTGCAGAGATATCGGTTGTTCAATTTCCCTCTGACGAGGATGACGCTGCCGAAGGTCCCGTCATGGCGCAATTCCCAAGGTACAGAGCCTCTGTTGAGTCGGCCGTTCGCGTCTAAGAGTTGAGAGCCTGGTGATTATTCTCATTTGAGCGCTTCTCTTCGGACGGTTCTGTACCAATCGTGCAGGATCCGGATGATGGGGCTGAAATGCCAGAGCCTATCTGGCCAACTGGGGCTCTGTGGCATTACCTTGGGCATTCTACCCTTTAGTATGCAGGATGTCTGCCTCAGGACTTATAGGGAGTTTAGACGTGGAGGCCTCTATGGCCGAATTGAGTCATTAGAAGAGGCTCGGTCTAGTAAGACGACGTACTTCGTCGCATTTACGAAGGAGATGAAATCATTTATTCTATTCGCCGACTCCGATTCTCTTGGATATTCGGCGGATACTACGCCACTTGCCAGAAGCTATCTACATCACTTCTGCATCATGCTTTGGTCAGCAGTGTCTGGCTCTCTGCCTGAGTGAGTTTCTTGAGGACGTGGTATGGCTCTCATGGTTGTCTAGGCTCGCTCAGACATTTAGGGAGGCAATTCGGTCTATCGAAGTGGCTCGATGACCTGGGTCCGGATTACGTTAACTTGGGTCCGGACGGATAGACGAAGGATGTATAGAGGAGATCATTGGCAGTTTTTTTGCTTCCAATTCCGATTCATATTCAATCATATATTATAATATGTATCAACTTCACAACTGAATTGATTCAACACATTAGTTAGTTGCTTCAGTTTCAACACCTACATTCTCACGCATATCATTTCATAATGCATCAAACTACGTCTTCCACAACACTCATCATCTAGTTTCATCATAGTCATCTTCGTTTGCTTTTCATCCTATTTCGCACTTCATAGTCATCTTGGTCCAGTTTTTTTGGACCCGGACGATGCGGTCCATTGATCGGATCCGCATTTTTTTAGCGGATCCGTGTCTGGACCGGATCTTCTGGGTCCATGCGGACCCCTCCGTCAGCTCCTGCCATCAGACAGTCCAAGTGCTGGCCGCTCCTGAGCAGCTATTGCCCCATCGGGCTGAGTCTCCCATTTTGCCAACGAGTTCTCCTGCTCGGCCGTCTTCTCCTCAGGCCGTACCACAGTCGACTCTTGTCCCCCAGCATCCATCATCCCCAGGGCCTTCATTTCAACAAGAGCTAGCGCAGCCCGCGGCTGAAGCATTCGAGGCACTGGTGGGTCAGCCTTCTGGTTCTGGTTCTGGGGTGGTAAGTCTTTTCTTTTCTCTAGTTCGTCTTTACCCTGGCTTATACTTGCTAATTTCTTCTTTGTGTACAGGTATCCGACCCATTGCTGCAAACAATCCAGGACATTTTGGATCGCTTTGGACGACTGTCCTCTGCTTCTTTTCGGCCTCCTTCGCCTTTGGTCGGCACCAGCACAGACATGGAGGTCCTTCAGGAGGTTCTTGGCCAATATGCTTCCTTTGCTGCTCTAGAAATTAATCAAGCCGCGCGGCCGGAGAACGTTCTTCAATTGGACAACAGCTCCTCCGAGTTGAGCCGGATATTGGCCCTCCCTACCTTGCCAATATCTGTTGATGATCGGCTTTTCCTCCAAGAGATGCAAAATGGCATAGCAAACCTTCTCTCTCGGTATCGCAATGTGCACAGCCAGAAGATCGGGCTTCGCTCTTCTGTGATGAGGAAAGACACGCTTCGTGATTCTCTCGAGGCACGACATCAGGCCCTGAGGGAGACAACAGAAGAAATGGTGACCGAAGAATCGGTCTTCCTGGACCTGGAGCGACAACTAAAAGAGATTCAGCGTCTTCTTGAGGAAAGCCGCATGAGGAAGGAGGCTAAGAGGAGGACCCTCGTTACTCGAGTAGAGGAGATGGACAAGTCCATGGCAGAGTATGAGGGGTTGGCCCGCATCAATTTTGAGAAAAGCCTGGCCGACTTAGACGCAGTGGGTATGGGAATACAGGACGAATGGCGTCTGAGGAGGGAGACGCTTTCGGCCATTAAGGGGTTGCCTGGGGACTTTCGGCGATCTTCGGGCCAAAATTAATATTTTGTAAGACGTTATATCGTCTATCCTTGTATTCTTAGGACGTTTTCGTCCATGTTTAATGAAACTTGTTATTGTTTCAGTGCATTTTGTTTTCGTGCTCCCATAATGAGGGCACATATTTCTTTAAGTATTTGTCGTTTATTGCTCTTGTATGCACTCTTCCGTTTAAGTCTTGTAGATGATAGGCTCCATTTGGCAACACGTTTTTTACCATGAATGGGCCTTCCCAATTGGGCGACCATTTGCCATACGCTGGGTCCTTAGAACCAAGTGGCAACACAGTCTTCCACACTAATTCGCCCTCCCTGAACGATTTAGCCATTACTCTGAGGTTGTATTCCTTGGCTATCCTTTTCTTTTGTGCTTCTAGACGATTTAGCGCATCACATCTGATGTCGTCCAATTCCAACAAGTTCTGGATCATTGCCTCGTCGTAGTCTTCCCGTGTCAGTTTGTCTTGCAGCACACCCCTGGTAGACTCAATATTCATTTCTACTGGAAGCACAGCCTCTTGACCATACACTAATTGGAACGGCGTCACCGAAGTACTTGTTCGCGGCGACGTTCTATAGGCCCATAAAGCTTGACTCAAATATTCATCCCACCGTCTGGCATTGTCTGTCACCATTTTCCGAATCAATCCTTTAAGGGTCTTGTTGGTCGATTCTGCTTGACCATTTGACTGAGGGTAGTAGGGGTAGTGTTCACTAATCGGACTCCGTATTCGCCCAGGAAGTCTTTTACCTTTTCACCGTTTAATGAAGTACCATGATCTACCATTATTGTCTGTGGTATACCAAATCGGTGAATTATATGTTCCTTTATGAACTTGATGATCTGCTCTTGGGAGATTTCTACAACTGGGATGGCTTCCACCCATTTAGTGAAGAAGTCGGTGGCAACGACGATGAAAGTATGCCTCTTACTCGATGCAGGATAATCTTCCCTATCAAGTCTATCGCCCATCCCATAAACGGCCACGGTTTAATGACTGGGACCATCTCAGTTGCTGGAGCCCTCTGAATAGGTCCGTGCTTCTGACAAGCAATGCATCCTTTGGCATATGAGGTGCACGATTCTCCCATCTTTGGCCAATAATAGCCGCTTCGTACAATCAACCATCTCATCTTTACCCCGGCTTGGTGAGCCCCACAAATGCCTTCATGCACTTCGGCCATGATAGTTTTGGATTCGGATGGCCCTACACATTTCAACAACAAACCATCTTGTCGTTTCTTATATAGCACATCTCCTGATACTATATAGTTCAAAGCTTTAAGTTTTAGCTTTTGATCCTTCCCTGCTTCGGGCTGCTTTAGGAATGTCTTGATTTCGTTTCTCCAATCGTCCTTTTTTCGGCTTCGATAACCATGGCGTCCGTATCTTTAGCTCGCCTCATGAGGACTGGCTCAACCTCTTCGCTCATGTATACCCTACCTATGTTTGTCTGTTTATATCCGGAGGCTGCTTGGGCTAAGCTATTGGCCAATTCGTTCTTCGCCCTCGGAATGTACTCCAATTCAGCGTGATCAAATCGTTCTACTAATTCTTTGGCCACGTCTAATAATGCCATTACTGATGGGCTTTGACATTTGAAAGCTCCTATCACTTGTTGAATTACCAGCTGCGAATCTCCTTTGATGGACGCATGGGTTACTCCCATTTGAGGAGCATCTCTAGCCCAAGTATCAAGGCTTCGTATTCGGCCTGGTTATTAGTGCAGTATTCGGTCAACTTGACTAAGAATCGGAAAGATTCTCCCAACGGGCTGACCAGGACTAATCCTATTCCAGCTCCCTTCATTGTGCTGGATCCGTCGAAATACATCGTCCATGGTTTCAGACTGCATTCGTCCAGATCCATTTCTATTTCTTTATCGTGCTCAGACATGGATGGTCGGCCAAAAAATCGGCCAAGGCTTGATTTTTAACGGCCTTTTGGGGTTCATGCCGTATATCAATTCTGAAAGTGATAGTGACCAAAAACCGACTCTTTGATGCAAGATGGGACGAGAAAACATGTACTTTATTATATTAATTCTTGTAATCAAGTACACTATATTCGGCCTAAGGTAGGCTCGTAATTTAGTACATGTGAAGTACAAAGCCAAACATAATTTCTCCATGGGAGAATAGTTACATTCATAATTCAGCAATTGTCTGCTAATATAGTAAATGGCTCTCTCATGTTCATGTCGTCATCTTGCGCGATCATCCCAGCTATGGACTGCTCTTCAGCCGCTATGTACAACTTTATTGGCTTTCCTGGCACTGGAGGTACCATCACCGGCGGCTGTGACAAGTACTTCTTCAGGCTGTCAAATGCTTGTTGATGTTCCTCGGTCCAGACGAATTCGTCCTCGCCTTTTAGCTTTAATAAGGAGGAGAACACTTTTGTTTTCCCTGCACAGTTGGAGATGAATCGCCTTAAGAAGTTAATTTGCCCTAAAAACCTCTGCAACTCTTTTTTATTTCGGGGTGGCATAGCTTCGGTGATCGCCTGAGACTTATTGGTGTCGATCTCAATTCCCCGTTGGTGCACTAGAAACCCTAGGAAATTTCCTGCGCACACCCCGAAAGCACATTTGGCAGGGTTCATTCTTAGTTTGAACTTTCTCATTCGTTCGAAGGCCGTTGCTAAATGGCCAAAATGTTCGTCTATAGTCACGGATTTAGCCACTATATCGTCCACATAGACTTCTACGAATTCGCCAATCATGTCATGAAAGATCAAGTTCATGGCCCGCTGATAAGTGGCACCAGCATTTTTCAGGCCGAATGGCATGACCGCCCATTCATAACACCCTAGAGAGCCTGGGCATCTAAAGGTCGTCTTGTGTACATCATCTTCGGCGATGTAAATCTGATTATAGCCCGCATACCCATCCATAAACGAGTATACTTGATACCCCGCCGTGGAATCCACTAGGGAATCTACTGTCGGCATTGGGTATTGATCCTTTGGTGTTGCCAGGTTTAAATTTCTGAAATCTATACAGATCCTTATCTTTCCATTCTTTTTCCTAACTGGGACAATATTTGACAACCATTCCACATATCTGGTCGTCCTAATGAATTTTGCCTCTAACAGTCGTTCAACTTCTTTCTTAATATCAGGCATGACATTAGGCGCAAACCTCCGGGGAGGCTGCCTGTGAGGCCTATGGCTTGGCATGATTGGCAGCCTATGCTCTACCAACGTCCTATCTAAACCAGGCATCTCATTGTAGTCCCATGCAAAACAATCTTTGTATCTTTGCAACAAACTAACTAACTTTTCACGTACCTGGGGCCAATTCCTTGCTGACGTAAGTTATGCGCCTATCGTGCTCATTCCCAGATTTACCTCGTCCAAAGCATCTTGTCCTCTTGAGATGTTTGTCTTGCGTCGTCCATTCAGGGCGAACTCTTCTTCCTTTGATTCTCCTCCTTCCATCAAGTAGTCCACTCCACATAGTTCTTTTATTTTGTCCTCCGTCTGGTGTGCCAGCAATTTGCCTCTTAAGGCCGAAATAGCGGCCTGTGCTTCGTCCTCATTTCTTCGCTCCATCACATAGGCCAATAAATTGGCCTTGGAGGCCGCAAGAGCGGCTTGCTCCTTATTCTGGCCGTACTTCATTCGAATCGCTGTGTGTTGGTTCCCCAAAGACCACTGTGGTTGGTCTCGTCTGTGCGAACAAATCGTCCAGCAACCCAGCGGGGTAAGGCTCGTCATTCTGTGCCACAATGGTCGGGCTTTCCCCTTTATTCAAAACTCTGGTCGGCCCATAGTTCCCTTCGTACATGAAGTACTCGGCCGAGTTTGTCTCCGCAGCGAAAGGCTTATTGTCGGCATGCACTATCTCTACTTCGTCCCTTTGGTTCCAGAAAACCAGGCATTGATGAAGGGATGAAGGGATGCATCGGCTGCCGTGAATCCAGTCTCGTCCCAGGAGCATATTGTATGTGGTTGGCCCATCTATGACGAAAAATACCACTGTCTTCGTAGTACTTCCCACTTGCAGGTCCAATGGAATAACTCCTTTTGCTGTCGTCGCCCCTCCATTAAAGCCGGTAAGCACCACTTCCGTAGGGAGAAGGTCTTCTTCGGACTTTGCCAAACGTCCTAACATCCTAACTGGTATTGCATTAATGGCCGCTCCGTTATCAATTAGTACTTTGGTGACAGGTATCCCGTTAGCCTTTGCCTTTACATACAACGGCCGCAGGTGCTTCGTCATTTGTGTTGGTGGCTTCGGGAAAAACACTCTCCCTCCCTGATAAACCTATTTCCATTGCTTGATCGCCCTCAACTTGCGGCTCCTCCTTTCCATGTCCCATCTGGGAGGTGGCAACGTGGCTGGTGCATCCTGGGAGACATGATTGACAGTCAATCTCCGCTTCTCGGCTCTGGTGAGAGTCCGTTTTACCTTAGGCGTCCCATACAAAACAAGGAACGATATCGTCCCAAATCTTCTCCCAATGTCCCGACTGCAGGATTACCGGCTTCATATAATTCTCTGAGAAGCCGATTCTGTGAAATCCCCATTCTCCTTGACTCGGTCTTGATGTCTATTTCTTCTTCTACATCGGTCATCTCCTCATCTTCAGCTTCCCTGTCTGTGATTGAGAGCGCTGCAAATTCAGTTTCGTCACCCTCATAAACGTCCTCGCTCGTTCCAACTTCCCCATTGTTATCTCTCCTGAATTTCCCAGGCAATAGGTAATGATTAGCCACCACTGGTGGCATACTGCCGAACTGAATGACGATAGGCGGCTCTTCATCGTCTGTTTCGTCCTGTTTCCGTCTGCCGAATTTAGTGCGTTCGTCGCAACTTATCACCGTTCTTTCTTTGTCGTCACCCCTTTTTTATTTACTTCTGTTTTCTCTGTGGTGCGAGGGCTACGGCCTGTGGTGGCCTTCGTTTCACCTTTTCGACGCATCAAACGGCCATAATTCCTTTGGTGCCGCCTCAACTGCGTCCTTGTCATTTCGTCTACAGGGGATAGTTCCTGCCTGGCCGCTGGCCCGAGTGTGGCTTTTGGTACGAATGCCAAACATTGGGCCGATTAATCTTCGGCCTGAACGTCCTTACATTCTGGACGAAATTTGAATTCTCCCCATAGAACCTTGGGGCGAAGGTCCGGGGCTGCCATGATGATGGCTTTCTCTTTGCAGGCCTTTCGCAAGTGTCTTCTAACTCTTTCATCCATTCCATGTCGTTCTTGCATCGAATACAAATGTTCTGCTGGTCTCCTTGTCCCGAAGGTTCCTTAATCCTTTCCAGAGCGCTTGGACGATGACGGTGCTGTCCTTCGTCTAGCACTAATTTGATTTTTGGCAGGTTCATCTTGGCAAGGTCTGGATTAATCATGTTCAACCCCACCGATTTTGGAAACGGGTCGCTGTCCACTGCCATCTTTTTCTCGAACGTAATTCGTCCGGATTCTATGGCATCCTGTAAGACATTACGAAAAACAAGGCAATTATTAGTTGTATGAGACCATGCATTGTGCCACTTACAATATCTTTTACTACCGATTTGGTCGGCTGTTGGCAACGTATGTCTGTCGCTCAAGCTAATTTGCTTGTCCTTATACAACTGGTCAAATATAGCATCGACTTTAGTAATATCAAAGGAGAAGTTCCTGCTCTTTTATCATTCTTTTCACTCGCTTGGGGTTCCGCCCACGTCTTACAAACGTACGGTTTCCCTTTAACCAATTCGGCCAAACATAAATCAGCCGACTCGGTGTTACTTCACCCATTTCATAGTCGATATTCCTATAATATGTCCCTTTGCTCGAATTCTTCATTTGCTCCTCTTCTCGTAATAATCGCTCGTAACGCCCACACTAGTGGTGAGTTGGGGAAGGTCCCAAAACTCGCGATCCTGAAACTTCTTTTTTAGATCGAGATTTAAGCAACCTTGAGCGATCCTCACAAATTCTTTTTCGGGCAAAGGCACGTAACATCGGCCTCGGGCTACCTTAAACCGTTGTAAAAATGTCTCGGCCCATTCTCCTGGCACCTGTCTTAGGTTTGCCAAATCGGCTAAAGCCACTTCAGATTCAGCCTTAAAAAATTGCGCATGAAACAGTTGCTCCATCTGCTGCCAACTTTCTACCGAATTGGCCGGTAGACTGACATACCAGGAGAAAGCCACCCCTGACAGTGATCCGTGAAATAATCTCAGTTTGTGGAAATCATTGACTTCCCCACACTGGAGGGTAAATCGTCCTACGTGTTCCATGGTAGAAACTTCCCCAGACCCCGTAAAGAGGGAAAAATCTGGTATCTTGTAGTTTCTAGGCCATGGATAGGCCACATCGACCCAATCAGGATACGGCTTTCCGATATCTTGGCCGAATTTGCCGTATGCCTAGACCAAATTGGTTTTGAAGGATCTCGGTCATTTGCTCCCTTAGCATATCATTGCCATTAAATGGCATGGCTATGGGCGGTGGCTGCGGTCCTCTTAAAAGTGGGACATAATCATGATTCTGCCCCTGAGAAACCTGGACCCCCTGAGGCAACACCACTTCATTTTGTGCCATATTTGGCCCTTGGTGTATATTCGGCCCTAATTGTGTGCCATTGCCTCCAGTACTTATTCCTCCCCTGAGAACCGTAGGGATGTTGGTCCCCTGTGGAGGAACATTACTAGGACCAGCCTCCTGACTGTTCGCCGCAGGGAGGGGCGTAGTCCACGGCAGCGCCGTCCCGCCGTTTACACATTTGGCCATTAATTCATTCATCGAGCTTAGATGTTTAGCCATGTTTTCATAATGCGAATTGGTAGTTGATACGAATTTATCTATGACATGCGCATTTTGAAGCCTAACATGTTCGACAACATCCTGTGTGAATTCACCGAACAACGCGCGCACCGCGTTAGGGCTGAGTTCTCTCATAGATTCGTACCGATTAGTATCTGCCAGACCCTCGAATTGACCCACTATGGCTGGAACGTTGGGCTGGTTGGTTTGCTCCAGTCCTCCTTCCTCCGCAGTTGAGCCAGTTTGAGCGTTTCTTTTCGGAGGCATCTCCACTCTTTACACCAATTCTCCCACTGTGGTCGCCAAAAACTGTTTGCGCAATTTTTATGCGTGAAGAAAGAAGAGCGTGTAAGGTTCAAACCTCCTGAGACAAAGTCCCAGCAAGGGGTGTTTGATTAAGTGAATAAGCCTCCAAGGGGCACAAGCACACAAGTTACAGTCCTAAGATTACAATCTAAGAAATGAAAAATAAAAATATGCTCATTTGAGTCTTCATTTGATCGGGCTTTCTCTCTTGGCATAGATAAGCTTTTATAGTGAAGTTTGTTAACCGTTTTAAGCGGTTCCGGTATCTTCTTGCAGTTGCTGGATCGTGCCTGTAACCGCTGAGTTGTGTGTTTCAACTGCTTGGTTGTGGAGGAAAGCTGTCCAACTGCCGTGATCGTGGAAATAACTGTATCAAGGGTTCTCGTCCAAAACATAACCGCATCATGGGCTTTCGTCCTAACCGCTGGTCCGATCGCCCCATGCTCTTTATCGCCCTTTGGTCCATCGCCCTTTTTCCCTTCGCTCTTTCTTTAGTCTCAGGGCGATTTCGTTCTATGGTGGAGATTTTCGTCTGTTAACAGAAAGAGACAATGAGATTACAACCACCAGTTCCATTACTACTCCCAAGAGAAACAACTGGAAAGTGCAACTTAGGTGAGTATGAAATACAAGCTAAAACACTTGTGTATATGAATGCATGGGCGATAGGAAGGAATCCTTAAGCCTGGCATAATCCTGATGAATTTAATCCTGAGAGAAAATGCAATGGATTTCAAGGGACAAAATTTTGAACAAATACCAACTGGTGGTGGCCGAAGAATTTGTCCTGGAATTTACATGGGAGTTGCCTCTGTAGAACTTGCACTCGCTAATCTTCTTTACAGATTTGATTGGTATATGCCATTGGGAATGACGAACGAAGACTTAGATTTTGAAGCTCTCCCCGGTCCTGTCATGCACAAGAAGAATTCTATTTTGCTTTTGGACAACAACAAAATATAATTTGAAAATTGTTTGATGTAAGCGGACTTAAGAAGCTTATGTGTCATATATTATTTAATGTTTTGTCTTTCTATAGAAGACGCCGATGATAATAATTTTTATCACAAGCTATTCCCAAAATCCTATTGTTGATGAAAACGGATGAATTAATGTGAAAACCCTTGAGATGAACCATCTTCGAATCTCTTATCCTTCAAAAAAATTCTATTATTGATATGTTCTCAAACTCACCCAAAAGAGATGTCATAATCAACACAATTATAACACATGTTCTTGTGAAAGAACTAGCAATATGAAGAACCTAAAGCTTGAGACAACCCCAAATGATTTTTCCCCTTATTCATCACATTCGGTACAAAAGCTGCCCCTCCAAAAAAACTCTCATAACTCTCCAAATAGACCCGATCACGATTCCGGTTCGAAACCTTAACTTAATCAAAAACGAATCGTTTTCGATTCCAGGAATTGTAACCGAACCGGTAATGACGGCCTCGATTACGGTTCTAATACATTTGGAACCTTCGAACCGGCGGTTCCAATGGTTTCGAGCCAAAACCGTAAAATCGGTTAAAGAATATATTTTATTTAAATTTTAATCAAATTTTAGTTATTAATTTTTTTTAAAAAAGTTATGAACCGGAACCGAACCAAATGGTTATGGTTCGGTTCCGATTCTTGCGGTTCCTAATTCCAGGAACTGGACTGGAACCAAACCAAATATGATCAATTCGATTCCGGTTCCAATTTTCTGAAATCGAGAACCGCACGGTTTGGTTCTAATTCGGAATTGAAACCAAACCGTGATCGGGTCTATCTCGAAGATCATGTAAAAAACTAAAAAACAAAAATAATGTAAATACACCGGCCAATGTAAACAAAAATAATGCAAATACGCCGGCCAATGAAAAATAAAATGAACTTCTTAGAGAGGGAGAGCGATATTATTTGACACAAGTTTTAGGGTATTTTTTTTATAATTGTTTTTTTTCCCGGCAAACCACTCTCAAATATAAAAGTCAGATTCTTGATAACGTTCATGTAATAGAAAAATAGGTTTTGTTGGTATTTTTTCTTGGAAATATGTTTAATATTTTTAGATTTCCATAGCCAGCTTTTTTTTTTTTTTTTTGGAGAAATAACCAGCTTAAATTGTAATATATAATAAACAAGAAGAGAGGAATCATTTTATACAAGTAGCCACTCGAAACAATTTTCTCAAAAAAATAAATTGTTAGTCAATTGTTAACTGATTTTAATCAAGCACGACCGAAATTGTGAGAGCCAAGTGTTGGAATGTATAAAATAAAAACAATTGACGACAAAATAATGCAAATACACTTCCGAATGTCGAACAAGGTGCTTTTCTCTTCATAGAGAGAACAAAATTCTGATTTGACGAGGAAGTAAAATGAGCTATGCCTTACGAGGCCGTCCTCTTTTACCAGATTGTGCGCTTTTATTTGCTGAAGCAGGGCGACCACGGCCATGCCCCGTGCCTTTTCCCTCACTTGATACCTTATTAGCACCCTTACCGCGACCTCTAGCAGAGGCCTTTCCACCCGCCTGTTTCTTCTTCCCGCCCTTCCCATTCACCTGTTCTTCACTGTCGTCACTTTCATTATCACTGTTCTCTTCCTCTTCCTCTTCTGATGAATCTTTTGATTTCTTCCTCTTCTTGGAGTTATCAGAAACTTTAGCAGCACCTTTTTTCGGGGGAACCGAGTTGCTCTCTGGTTCCTCAATCTCTGCATGAGTAATTTCCAAAAGTCGTCAGTCCAACAACTCAGGGTGCCACAACATATAACTGCCAATAGTTCTTACTACAGTTGTCTATGGACCAGACTGGTCATAAATAAACAGAAACCTTTACAACAACTTACCTTGGCTGAAAGCCTTGCCATCATAAACATCAAGCTGTCAAAGGCATCAAATATTAAATGCAGCCATCCACATGAAAGAAACAAAATAAACAACAGTCAGCAGCAGCTAACGCTATTATCAATCTTGATACATTCAAATAGAATAATTTGGCATTGCATTAAACAAACAAATTGTGTCGTGTGAAACGTATAACTAGAAGGCACTTTCAATCTCTAGTCTTATAAAGCATATAGAAAGAAAAAATCTTTCAAGTATTACCTGATCAAGCCGGTCACCAACACTTGTTCTATCAACTATAACCATGGAATGGCCGTAACCACACGCAACACTGCAGAAAAGGAAAAATAAAAAATAAATTCTGTCATACGGATGCATATGAAAAAAATTTCATGCAGATACAACAGAAATGTCAATTCCAAGCAGTGGCGGAGGGGTCTAAATTTGTTAACTGTATCCTATAAATTAATCAAAAATATAATTTATTAATGAAATAATTTTGATTTGTCTCCTTTAAAATAAATAGTATTTACAACTTTTGTGAAAATTAAATTTTAACCATCAATATTATGGCTACTCCACCAATTCTAGGTACCAATATCCTAAAAAAATCAATAAATACCCACCTGATAACGTGCATGCCCTCAAGAATATCAACCTTCTTAGGGATTGTCGAAGACCTGAAAAGCAAAAAGACACCAAATTGAGTCAGGAAAAAAAAAAGAAAAAAAAAGAGAAGCTTCTAAGTAAAAAAACAATCACTATACTGACGAGATTTCATACCTTTGCCCATTAGGACCGTATCCCAACTCTCCATACTGAGCATGACCCCAACTAATGCAAGAGGAATCAGCACCAACAAAATGATGCATATTGCCTGAATCCATGCAACGTAAATGCCAACCACTAAAGAGAAAAAGAGAAAACAGTATCAGAGTCAGCAAAAGGCAGACCAGTGTCAAGCACTACACCAAGTATCATAACAAGGCGCACAAGACATCTCACTCTGACAACAGATGAAAGACAACTCAACTCAACTCCAGAAGAGGTACTAAACACAATATTTGAGATTCCTTGAGTTATTGTAATTTGTAAGTTAGATTTAACTGAAAATAGTAAATAAATCCACCACCAATAAATCTGATTCTGCACCTCTAGTTTAACATGATTTATGTAAAATCCACACTCCGAAGTCCCACAAGTATTGACTAGATTTCAAATTTACATGTAAAGATCTCTCTATGTAGATAAAAGATGGAAAATGAATGGCATTTCATTTCAAAACCAGTTCTCAAAATCCCAGAAGCACGAATGATTGATGTAAGCTAAACAGATTAAAGATCTGTATATATACAAGAACCACTTAAATATAGAAATTTGTCAAGTAAAATAATTGTAAGTTTGATTTAATAGGATTCCAGATGTGAGATTTGATCAACTTAAAGTACGGCAAAGTGTAGAACAGTAGAACCTTAAATCCATGAGAGGTTTAGGATACATCCAGTCATCACCAGTACTTTTAATTTTGCCCCACATGTACAACTGTCCACCACCTGGAAAAAAGGAAATATTGAAATATTATCACTGGACTCACTCAAGGTTAGTTGTGGTAAGTAACTTTACTTTAGTACTTTTTTTTAACAGTGTGTTAAAAAAAATGATCTAGAATTCTAGACTAAAAGACTGAATAGATATACTTTTGCTGGTACTATGCTGGTTATATTTATGAAGTCAACATCTAGCTTCCCTGAAAAAACTATATTATATTTTTCCTATTTTTTTCTATACTGATATAACATGTTTCATCACTTAATTCTCAAGCAAATTCGCTTATTCAGCTGTATCAGAACTCCACTACAGCTATGCTGTAGAGGAAACACATTGGCTTAGGAGTTCCTCATCGCATACCAGTATCTAGAAAATTTAAACATTGAGCTTTGCCTTACAGATAAGGTGCTAAATCATTGCAATGTCATCACCTTTAAGCATAAACCAATAATCAGATAAAAACTGAAAAAAGCTGTTGTATAATTGGAATTATCTCAATATGCAATCTTCATGTAAAACATAAATTTGTCAGAAACAATACCTGCGGTACAAGAGGAGTTAACAGAACCGGCTGAAATAATCGCATCAGGAGGTAGAACATTATGCCTCTGAAAGATGTCAACCCGACGTGGGGCCCACTCATCTTTCTGCTCTCTATGTCCAAGCCTACAATTCTCAACCAACGAACCATGCAAATGATAAGGTTAGAAACTGCATAAAGAAGCATGCAAGTTTCATAAATTTAACCAAACATCTTAATACTTTCCTAGTAGGAAAAATAACGCAACAGAGACGTTAATGTTAGATAGCAACTACTGACCTTCCATAACCACCAAAGCCCCACCTACACATTTTAGCAAACGTTATTGTTAACACACATCAGATATCCCAAGGAAGATAAAAGCAAACGCTTAAAAATAAAATCAACATGGAGTATACTTACGTGTAAACATAGCCTTTGGAATCCACAGCCACTGTCCAGAAACAACTTAAAAATGAGAAGATAACAGTGTGAAATTTGTTGATGGAAATGTAGAGAGAGAGAGAGAGAGAGAGAGAGAGGGAAAGCAGCTGTTATCATCCACCTGTATGGTTTGTTCCACATGCAACTTTCACAATAGTTTCTCCAGCAAGAGCAGCTATAGCTCTAGGGCGTGGTTGCGCTTCGTAAGCAAGCCTCACAGAGCTATCCTTAGTATTATACTACAAGCACATACAGTTTCGTGTCAAGATCCAAAGCAAAATCAAGTCTATTTAAAGTATTTAAACAGTTCAAGTGTTCAACTAGGAGTTATAATTTGGCTAATCAAGATCTATTTGAAGCCCAGAAATTCTGAATCTAAGGTCAAATTGTCTGTAGCCCCTTGAAAACCTAACCTTAAAACATGACACCTTATTCAGATTACAGATTTATATTTCCAACACCACCTCATGTTTTCCACCACTCTAAAATCCTCAGGGACACCCTATCTTGATTATATTTACCAAATAGCCTATGAGGCTAAAGTATAAAACTATAAATATTCTTCATATTACACTGCATAATGATTGAGGTTTTCATACAAATGAGAACTTGCACACCAGATCATTAAAGCAGAATGATCACTCCAACTTTTCATCCATATACGAGGCACAGTGATGGCAAATGTTCCAGGGAACAGAAAGCAAAAATTAATTTACTGGAAAAAAAAATCTTTTACAAACTTACCTCATTGTCAGTTCCATGCCCAAGCTGACCATACTGTGGAAGGCCAGCAGTACTAGAACCACCAAATGAATTTGCAAATCACAGAGCAAAATAAGAAAATTGAAAAAGAAAATGAAATTTATCAGCCACACTCAAGAAACAGAATTACAGAACCAAAACAAATCTACAAACCATACAGTATAGATGCTCCTTCAACAGACGATAACCACACGGTGAAGTCAGCCCCACAAGCAGTAGTAGTGACTTCAGACACATGACAGCGAACAGGAGATGGCTCAATTTCTACAAAAATAGAGGGGGGGCAACAAATAAGAACAAGACCTGATGAGCAGGGAAGGCGCAGAGTAATCTAGAGCATTGTGATTTAAAAGAATGTATCCTCTAAGGTATATAAAGGCATATGAGAAAAGGTACAAGTTATCCCACATAGTGACTCTTCATATAGCTTGTATGAAGATTACACACCAGTTTGCCACTAAAACAGGTGCAACCATAAATGAATCATTTCAACATTGGATTACCAAACTCACATGAGATGATGAGATAAACCTAGATTATTTGGATTATGTCACAATGCACAGTGATAAAATACTCATCACTATATAAGAAACTTATAAACTTTTTTGAAACCATTTATAAATTATAAAAAAACAGGACAAGAATTCTTTACGACTAAGTGATACTTATTTTCAGCACTTTTGGAGAAAAAAATTAAAGTGCTTATTCAGTGTGTACAATATTAGATGATAATCAAAATTTGATGGAAAATTCCGCATAAAAGTTAATATATTTTATGGTAAAATTTCATTTAACAAAAGAACTTTAAATAAGTAAAAAACCAAACCTACCATTTCTTGCTGAACCTGAACCCAGCTGCCCATGCTTATTCCAACCAAAGGCCAAGGAATTACCATCTTCAGTAACCACCACAGTATGGCTCCGCCCTGCTCCAGCCTTTTTAATTTTGTACCTTCAAAAAACACAAGCACCAATAAGAATTAGCTGTAAGCTAACACTTAACAAATTCACAGAGCTGGAAGTTGTATGAAGAAAAAATATATTTTTGCTCCAGTCTTCATTACAACCATCATCAATAATAGCATTTCTACTAAATAGAAGCTATAAAAGCAAAATTATCCCAGTTACAAAGCATCAACTAACTTTGAAAGTTCAGAAACAATTGTCGGCCTATCACGTTGAATTTTATCTCCATGGCCCAATTGCCCCTTCTGCACAGACAAACAAGCTTCATTAATAGACACATATGGAGCATAATAGTTTTATAGTCACGTTTAAATGCAGAGGTAAACTCAATGTACCTCATTGCGTCCCCAAGTATAGCACCGTCCTTCAACGTCAATTGCCACACAATGACACGATGCTGCATCACCAATAATAAAATGAAACGATGCCGCATTACCATAAACATTTAGAAAATAATAATATAAGCCAAAATAAAACAAACAAGCAACAAGTACATAACAAATAAAACAAACAAGCAACAAGTACATAACAAATAAAACAAAACAAAACAAAAAAAAAATCATATTTAATAATCATTTTACTCACAGCAACCGGAGGCAACGAAGCGGATGTCGACGCTCATGAGGGTACGGAGGCGACTGGGAGAGAATAAGTTTCCTTCAAGAGTACCTTTGCGTCGACCAACAATATCCCAACACGTGGATCCACAAAACAACAGCTCTCCTCCCTTCACCCCCTCTTCTTCCACCTTCTTCTCGGCTTCGAGCTCCGACATTTCTAGTCAAACGCGGGAAGCAACTGTCAGATTTTTTGATAAATAAGCCCAATGGAGTAGATCTAACGGCTAGTGTTTGAAATATGAACGCGCAACGGTTATGATAAGAGTGAAATTGGCGGGAAATGGGAGGTAACGGCTAGTATTTGAGATCGAAGTATTAGGGTTTAAGCAGTTAGCAGCGAAGAAGAAAATAAGAGAAGCGCAGAAACTAAACGAAATGAAACCCTAATTCAAAAGGGGGGCAGGTTTATAATAATTATATATCAATGGATGACTTGATGGAGCGTATAAAAAGGATAAAAAGCGATTGTTTGGGTTTCCGAGAATAGGGTCTTTTAAATTTTTTATTATTATTAAAGGAAATAAATTGTGGAGAGTAGTTTTATATTCAATGTAGCAATTCATTTTGTCGCTTTTTTGTTGGTGTACAAATTTTTTTTTTCAATTCATATTCTTTTTAAACTATTTTTTTCCTAGTCATTTTTTGGGAGTTATAATAATAATAATAATAATAATATAATAATAATAATAATTTAGATTCAAAATTAAGAAAAGATCACAAGTTGAAACCCGTTCTACTTCGCTTAGTTTTAAATTTAATTCCATTTAGCTGCTGATGTTGTCAGTTTAACTAACTATAATTGATTACTGACCTGTGCTTTTGACCTTTTGACGAAACCTTTTGGGCCACAAATTGGGCCACTATGTCAAAGCTATTCACGGGCTGAATTAGCCTGCTTATTAATAGGTCCATTAAAACATTTTGGGGTCAGGCCTTGTTGTATGCAATCTCAATGTTTTCTGGCTGCCTAGTTTATCAAATGAGCATCAAAATAAGTTATTCGATGAGGGATTATTAGGGATGGCAAGGGCAGGACCGGCCGGATCTGAGCTCAAGAATCGGAAGTATTTTTATTGTCCGGGGTTCGGATTCGGATTCAGGTCTATCCGGTCCGGATTTGGATATTCATTTTTTATTTTTATTTTTTAATTGTATTATTTTATATTTATATTTGTATTTTGTTAATTTTATTAGTTTTATTTCAATTCTTTTATATTTTTAATTATATTTTATTATATTTTTATTTATATATATATATATATATATATATGTATATTATTTTGTATTTTTTTATTATATTCTATTTTTTAAGACTCGGGTCTATCCAGGCCGGACCCGTGCGATCATGGGTCCGGATCCGGATTCGCCCGGGTCTATCCGGACCCGAGTCTTCCGGGTCCATGCATATCCGGGCCGGGTCATGATGAATTTGGACACCCCTAATTATTACGAACCCTTGTAAAACATTTACTAAAAAAATATCAAACTTGCCAAGAAATTCAAGCTTTGCGGATAATTGCTATAGATTGTTGTTGGAAATCAAACTAAATACTAAAATGTTTCCGTGAAAAATTTTTAAAAAAGAAAAAAAATTCTCAGAGGTGTTTGTTTACCTAAAAATAAACTTCAAAATAGAACCAAACAACATAAGAATTATTATGTTGCCAGTCAATTACTTTGCAATTGGCTACAACGGCTGAGGATGTTTTTGTGGGTTGCTGCATTTAACGCTGATGATTCATTTGATAAAAAGATCCACTAGGATTGGCTGCTGCTGATGCTTTTCATTTGATAATTCCGATGAGTTATAAATTTTGAGAAGCTGCTGAGCCGTGCTGCTTGTATCTTCCGCCTTTTTTACTGACATCTGCAACCGCTTCCTTTAACTTCTCCAAATCTATGCCAAATTAAACACAAATTATAATACACAATAAACATATGCACCAAATAGGGAATTTGGATCCAATTTTAAACTTTCTACAAATCCAATTTTGAGTTTTCTACAAATTTCTCTTATATTTATTACAATGACTCGTTCACTAATCATATATAATCTGTTTTGACTACATCTACCCACATAGTTTGTTTTTAGATTGGATTGCAAGCTTATTCAAAAAGGGCTCAATTAGTAAGGAGAATTCATTACTCATAAGCACATCACTGACATCTCTCACAAGCGATGTGAGATGTCACAATCTATCGATCCTCGTTGGACGTGAGTAAGTGACATCGGCTCACTTTTGATTAAGAATAGCTATGATACTATATGTAATGACACATCTCACTAATCAGAAATCATTATTTTTATTTTTAACATGAATTACAAACCACTCCAATCATATCCAATTTGTCAATAAAACTCATTATCTATAAGCATATCTCCAACATCTACTAACAATTAGGGGTGGCAATTTGGGTCAGGATTCGTTTATTCGTTCGATTCGATTCGTTTAAAAGCGAATACGGGTTTGAAGAAATGGATTCGTTTAATAAATGGGTCAATTCGATTCGATTCGTTTATTAAACGAATCGAATACGAATTTAAGCTCATTGATTCGTTTATTCGTTTAGGATTCGTTTTATTATTTTTATTTACTAGTTATTGGTAATTTTCAATTAAGATTCGGGAAATTATAGCTAATTATCATAGAAAAAGTAATATTTTCGATATTTGGTGAGGTATTTTTAGTAAATATATTAATTACATATTTCATATGTATATATTTGTGAAGAATTAATGTAAATCAAATGTGGTAAAATATTTTATTAAATAATATCATTGACTAAACGAATAAACGAATATTCGTATTCGATTCGTTTAATAAACGAATCGAATACGAATCATGATATTATGATTCATTTAATAAACGAATCCATCACATTTTGATTCGATTCGTTTATTCGTTTTGCCACCCCTACTAACAATCAATAATGGACTGCTAACTTCAGTTATATACAAGTTCTTAAAATTGACCCCCAAAAAAATGATGTAAATAACTTAATCAGAACACCCGTCTGATTTTAATCAGAGTAAAGAAAATTTATACCGTCTAGGAGTTGAGCCTGTAATAGTGTAATAAATTAGCAGAATCCTCAGCCTGAAGTGAAGATATGTATATAGTAAAAAACAACCCATTATAAAAGCAAAAATAAAAAATAAAAAATGTGTAAATGCATGATGAAAAAATAGATAGAAGAATGAACCTTTGGTTCTTCACAATGACGAAGACACAAGAAGATGAAGCAGATGTAGAAGCAAATGACAATTAACCCTGCCTGCCAAATTTCTAATTTCTCACTTTGCTCTTCATAAACTAAAAAATGTGTGTATAAACAGATCATTGCCATCAACAAAATCATAAAAATTAGACAAAATGACACTGCCAATTGAATCTTATCACCAGTTTTTGTCATCTTAAAATCAAAAATAATATGAGAAAAATTGTTACAAAACAAGTGTCCAAGTGTCTTTAATCTAACCCAATATTAGTGGAGGAGATAATTAAAACATGAGTTCTACTTAAACTTCAAATCTATCTTGATTATTAATTTTTTATTATTTCTTATCCACTTTTATCTTTTTATTTATAAGTCATATTTAACTACATATTATTTTAAAAATCACAATCACATTTACCTATCAATATAGCTACGTATAATCAAAAAATTATTATAAAAATCGACATTATGAACGATCCACTAAAAATTAAGTGAACGTTCAAAATAACCAAAACATTTTAAAATTAACAACGATTACCCAAAGTTTTTAAAACGCGACATTTTACACTCAAATTTTTAACAAAATTAGGAATCTGTTAAACTTTTTTTGTTGACACCAGAAAGCTATTTTGGACTAAAAAATTGCTGACATCACATAATAAAACTCTTCATTTTAACTTGCTCTCTTACCAACACAAAATGGTTTGGGGCTCGTCTCAATCCTCCACCTCCTCCGTCACCTCTAGTCCGGGCATCACAACTCCACGCTGCGTAGTCATCGGGTTGCGTCGCTGGAGCATTCAATAATTTTCAATTAACTTCGGGTGGATCGATGATAATATCCCTTTTAAAAATGATCCAAAAGGTCAAGGTGTTTATCATATATATCAATAAGCCAATTATAGGTTGAATTTACCAACAGAAGATAAAATCTCAACTGCAGCAATGCCTAAATAGAGGTTTTTCACTTGATTATTATCTATTTATATCAGATATCATAAAGTTGCTCGTCTACTTGGACAGTTTACTCGAGACTTTATTCCTTTGACAGCCTTCTAGCCTATTCTTATCACCTTTAAACACTTAGTAAATGGGAATCAGATGGAAACATCAAGAAATCCCCTAAGTAGGTGGACCCAAGACCATGGATAATCTTCAATATAAATGTCATAAAGGTTGTTCCAGTGGTTTGAGAAGATGCAGGACAACAGTAGGAACAAAAGTCTTACAAAATGAACAGCCTGAGTCTAGCTAATTGACAATGACCATACAAAATGAAACTCAGAGCTCAATAAGATAAAAGAATTCTAGAAGAAGCAAATTCGTCCAAATAAAGTGATGCTATTTAGAAGCCCTAGACTTAGATCAATCAAACTAATGTTGAAGAGCACAACAGGCCATCGATCAACATTAAAAGAAAGAAAACTCCCTCAGTCTGTTTCACATGCTAAGGAAATGCCAAGAGCAATAACATTAACAAGAGGTGAAACACAAATAACAGTTTTGCGCATATGATATGGTCAAAAAATAAAAGATCTTCAACTTGATAACCTGCTTACGCTACTGATTACTGAACATTGACAACAAAAATGGTGGTGAGTGAGTAGACACTAAAGGAAATCGTAAAAAGGGGATGTAAAATGAACTATGTGAGCATCCCATACCTACCAATTCTCATTGTCATTGTGGCTATATCCGATTCTTGATTTTCCCAGAAGCAAAATCATATTCAGTCATTACAGGGTGACTATGAATTTCTCAATTCTTCCTTCCAAATCAGTATCTCAGAATCTACTTGATTGTAATGTAGCGGTTTGTTCCATGCTTGGCCCAATGGTCCTTTTAAATCAACTGGATGTGACAGATCTTGGCCTTCAGCTGCGAGCCGGGTAAGAAGGTTGTTAAAAGCACTTCCACTCATCTTTCGCCCACCCACCCACACGAGCATGCCGTTTGTTCGGCAATGCTGGTAGTGGATACATTGACAAGGAGGTGGTGCAACATGCAGACTGCCATCCCCCGTTTCCCCACTTGTAACACTGCCTTAAAACCCCAGTGCAGGCGGTGGCATGGTTGAGGTTGACTCATCAAATGTAACCTGGTTCAACCCCCAAGATTTTACCCTTCCAATATCCGACTTTGAAGCCTGTTTGTTTACATCATCACCTCCACCATCCAAACCAAGAACACTCTTCCACTCACTTGACTTCCCAAACACGATCTTGTTCAGGTCCTCATTCTCCATCTTCACCTTCCGAGGAGATTTTGCAGTTTTCTTATTGGGTGACATCACCTTGGGCTCTTTTGCTCGTTTACCCTGCCAAGGCTTTGCAGACTCGGAAGCACCAGGAGACACTGGGAGGGCATCGCTTGTGTGCATTTCCCTTGAGTAAGTAGCTTCAATTATGTGAGGCAGATGATGTACATGCTGCTGTGGATGGTGCATGTGCTTCACACCATGAGATATTTGACATCCCGTTGGACATGATGACATGTTACCACTCAAGGGGTTTTCTCGATATTGAAGACTAGCAATGGCATTGTCTCTTTCCAAAATAGCATTATTTCGTCTGCAATGGCAGTGTCTCGCTGTAAGAATGCCATGTCTCGCTCTGCAATAGCTGCCTTTTTTTTTTTTAAGAAATAGCCAAATTTCTTTCTTGTAAAGCTGCATCTCTCTCAGCCATAATGGTCATTATCTGTTTCATTGATGGTTAGTGATGCTGATGCATGAACCACTGTTACAAAATCACTGAAAGAATTGTCATTAAACAGAATCTTACGCGGAAAACATTCACACTGCAAATGAGATATGTTAAACCACGACGTTTCGAGTTTCAGTTATATGAGGAATTTTTTTCCTGTACCTGTCCCTGAGCTGCTTTATACTGATCTGCTTTGTGTCTCCCATTTTCACAATGCCCACTGTCATCCATTTGTAGTGCAAAAAATTATATGCGAATTTGCTAATACCAGATATGCTACTCCACTATATTTGCAACATTGGGTCAACTAAGCATTGTTAAAAAGAGGGGGGAAAATCATTGAAAGCCTAAAATGCGTAAAAGCAAACAACAAGCTCGGACCCGATAATCACCAGAAGCACAAGCACAAGCACAATTGCATAAGCAAATTTATGTCACTGATAGGTCATATTAAAGCATGAACATCTCGAACATGTAAGCATCTCTTTAGCATAGGCGTGGCTTGGTGAAAGATTCAATATCTCACAGGGAGTACGTTTTTTGTAAGAACCCGAGACAGTCAAGATTTTACATGTTCCACTTACGTCCGGAATGATTCAAAAAAAATATATGTAGCTCAAAAAGAAGTGTTATAATCTGTCGCAAATGAAACTAGTATCTCATAGCATAGCACCAATGGATAGCCAAATGACAGGAATCCACCACAGTTGGGGAACCAAAAGTTCTATAAATAAGATGAAAAAAACTTGAACAACAGTACTCAATTTCAAGTTGCTAAGCATAAATGAAGCATCAAGATATCTCCAATCCCCAAAAGTAAGATTCAATTTCTCGTCTAGTCAAACACCGAAAATGACCCAAATCCTACACTTCAGCCAAAAGCCGAAAAAATTTATGCTAATACCCGAGCAGGGAAGCTCAAAATTCACCAAGCAGTCTCACACAACCCTTTCTTTACAACAGGACCGAAACAGCAGAAATCAAAACTCTTATACCAAGTCAAAGCAACCTTCACTTGCACACAACAACAACAAAAAAAAATTAAAAATCTACCCACAATAAAAGTTACATAAACTGACAAGAGAAACACTTTTACATCACTTCAACTTCTTATTAAAACGAAAATTACTTCTCCCCCTGCCTCACAAATCCCCCTCCTTTATCCCTTTTCAAATTACATTTTTATTCTTTTCTCCAAAATTAATTTTATATATATATATATATATATATATATTAATCTATAGATACTATACTTATATTATTTTATTAATTAAATATTTATATTTTATAAATTAATTTGTTTATTTTTGTTAAATTTAATTTTTTTTTTACTTTTTATGCATCTATTCTTTTTAATTTGTTTAATAAATATTACAAATTTCTTATTTCTTATTATTTATTTTGTGTTAATTTATTCATTTAATCTTTTTTAATCTTTTTTAACATTATTTATATATAATAAAAAAAATTAATTTATTTAACACTATTTATTTACCCCATTTATTATTTGTCTTCGATTTTCTTCCTCCTAATACCCCATTGTCTATTTTCTTTTATTTACTTTTAAAATTCTTTTCTTTTTTAGAATTTATGTTTTTATATATTTTGGAAAATTATTGCTACATATATTCTATTATACATAAGTAGTACTGTTAAATAAATTAATAAAGAATTAAATTAAATTAAAATAAACACAAAATAAAATATATATATTAAATAAATATATAAATACTATTAAATAAGTAGAAGAAAAAAATGATAGATAAAATAATAAAGAATCAAAAAAATTAAATGAATAAATGAACACAAAATAAATAACAATAAATAAAAAATTTATAATATTTATTAAACAAATAAAAAAAATAGATATATAAAGAACAACAAAATATAAATTTAAAAAAATTATAAAATAAAATTTTTTATATGAAATAAGTATATATGTTATTTGTAAATATATATATATATTGATTTGAGGATATGAAAGTATTAATTTATAAAGACCTAGTTTTTTGTAATTTGAGGAGGGAGACCGGGGGGAGGAGCGTGTCAGGGGAGGGGGACAAGGGGGGAGTGCGTTGAGATTCTTGTTTGATGGACGGTTGAGATTGTTTTGTTGTTGGGTTAGGAGAAAACGACAAGGTCATGAGTCAGTGTTTCCCCTTATTCATGGGCACTGATAATCTCACCACTTAATCGGAGTTATAGGGACTGTTTTATTCGGACATATTGTCATGGACCCCAGAAAGGCAGAAACTGCAACGACTGAAGTGAGTAGCCTCTTTTATGACTGTTTGGTTTTGTTGATTCAATGCCCAAAAATTAAGAGTCAGCGGATGGTCATGTTAGCCAAGTTTTTTTTTTTGGTGAATTACAAATTTATATTCAAATTATGAGTTTTTATTTACGGACAAGATATTCTCTTTGTTATTTTTTTTAATATTATCTTTCATTGTTTCTCATAATATTATCGAGACGTAAATATAAAAAAATGTAGGGGTTTCGAGTGGTAATTCGGGTAAACGCAGCAGATCGCGGAAAATCAAAATTTTCCGATTTCAATTATTTTTCTTGAGTAATTAAAATAAACTAATTTATTTCAATTAATCAATATTTAATAACTGAAATTTTTACCCAAAAATCAGATTTTTCAGAAATTACTAATTTGCCCCAAAATTTTGAATTTCAATCATTTTAGTCCAAAATTGTTCAAAACAATTTTAATTGATTCTAAATCAATTCCAAAATTATTTATTTATGTCTAAAACATAAAAATTCAGTTTTACAATTTCAAAAAACAATTTTGCCGAAATTGCCAATAGGTCCCTCAATTTTCAAGAATTTGCAATTTGGTCCTTTATGTTCAAAACATGTCCAAATCAATTCCAAAAATTCCCAAATTTTAGATACATCATATATACACCTAAAATCATCACATATATGAAAAGCCCCAATTTTGGTGAAGGTTTGAAACTCTAATTTAATTATTTCACAAATTAATCAATTACCACCAAATTAATTAAATTCAATGCTTTAATTCATATTTTCCAACACCAAATGAGTCTCACCATCATGAAATATACTAACAACAATTATAGGTTTACCATGAGTGGCTACTAAACTCTAGAATGGCAACAATCCATCAATATGGCATAAAGATTACTTAATAAACTAATTTAAGCAATCTTAATTAATTATACATGCTTTCATCTTCATTCAACTTCCCAAACCATCAAATATCATCCATGAAAGAGTAGAGAACAAACCAAGCTAATCATATTGAAGCCTAGTATGGTAGAAACATTTTTCATTCTTCTTCCTTTCTTCTTTTTCTCTTCCTCTTTCCTTTTTGTATTTGAGTTTTTAGGGTTTGTTGTTATGAAAAACAAAAATGAAAAAAGCTTTATATATTTTCCTTCAATTACCGAAAATTGAAGGATAAATAATATCCACAAATTTCAATTTTTGTTTTAATTAATTGGAAAATATTTAATTAATATTTGTGGTATCAAATACCAAAAATAAGTCAATACTTATCTCAAAATAACCAATTAAACAATGCCAAAATAACCAATTTAAAGTGGCCATATTTTCCAATAAAAAAATACCATTTGTCTTATCTTTATAAGATAAAAGAGTATTAAATATTTAATTGATTTAATTATCCAACAATTGAATAAATAAATAATTAAATATAAATATCTTAAAATATATGTATTATATTTACATTAAATAATCAAAATACATATATTAATTATAAATATCAAATATCATAATTCGATATTTAATAAATAGCCAAAAGCATGTATTTTCATTTAACCGTTAAACGATTTATAAATAATCAATATTATTTATAAAAGTTGCCCTAGTGCCCAACGAATATATCTCATTAGTGAGACTCTCTAGGTTTAGGCATATCCGTCACGAAATCCAATTTTGTGTCCATAATTTACCCACCCGTAAATTATGACGAACACGGATAAAATCCTGAACCATACAGATCAAGGTCACCGCATACGTATAATCCTTCCGTCACAGGTATCCGGATTATCCTAGAGATATAAATATAAACGTCAAATCTCTTTAGGTATAATCCCGTCGACGAAACTATTAGCAATCTTTTAAAATAACACTCAGAACTAATTTCTACAGTGTACCACGGGCCCATGGATTTTAACAGATTGCTAATTTTGGATACCTATGCTCTGTACACAGAACTGACGGATCCTTTCTTGATACACACAGGATATCATGAGGATCAATCCACACCCAATGAACAAGCGGATGTCTGATCTAAATAGATCGGTGACGTGACTGCCATCAAAGTGTGGAGGATATCTCATATATCCACAGTGGTACCTCAAGTCTGAGGATCACTATGCTCACTCAACCCGAGAAGATTCTTATTGACGTTGGTGTACCATCTATTAAGAATCTTCAGTGAGTCGTTCAGTGTTTATCCGATATAAACACCTACATGTCTATACGAGTCTCCCAAGACTAATGGTTCATTGAGAAACCATTAGAATCCAACATTCCAATATACGACACGTACCAGTCTCAACGGGTTTACTTACTGACCAAGTAATTGTAAACCTTGACCATGAACAGTTAAAGAATGACATTGTTATGATACTACTCAATGTCAGTTGCGACGCTTTTGCAACTGTATCATAACCAATCATTCTATGGTCATTTACGTCTTTACCATATAATAAAAGAATTTATATTACATAAACTGTCTATTTTATTCATAAATAAAATATATACAAAAGTATTTACAGGGAAATACATAAGAAATTGGCGCTCAGAGCACCAACCCTAACAAAAAATAGTTAAGATTGAATTATATATATGACATGTCATTAGATAATAACCTTAAAAGATACTTGTGAGGAGAAAAAAAAAAGAGAATCATATTTATTTTATTTAATGTATGAATCATAAAATCAATGCAT